>JBAMHX010000662.1:0-36249 GCA_037177515.1 Pseudomugil tenellus
CCGGTTAAGATGGCGCAGCGCTGAAGGGAAATATATGTATAATAAATAAAATGTATAATTGTATACAGTCTATGAGAGAAATGCAGTGTTTATTTGTTTTATTTTGACTGTAACAAACGTGATGTGATATTCACAGTAAATAACTGGCAGCAGTTAAATTGTTTCTGTATTTCTTGAGAACAGGTCCACTGAAAAAGTTCTGCACTATTCACAACTAAAGATTAAGTGATCTAAATCCTCCATTACGCTCTTGCAGAAAACACGATTATCTACATCAAACTACAGTCTATGTCTTAATAACTCAGTAGGATAAATCTTGTTTGTTCTTTTCAAATAAATTTCATTTGTTTTGGAAGATGGGGGGAAAGTCAAATATTTAGACTTAAATCTTCTCCAAAAAGGAGATGTGATACAGAGGAACTATTTAGAATAAAATGCACGCTCATGCATAGCTAATCATCTAAAGTTTTACATAAAGTAAATGTGTAAAGTCACATATAAAATATTGTATATTTTGTCAGCGAGAAAATTATTTAAATTTGACAACTTTACAAATGCGAAATGTAATTTATGATTATAGTTCTTTATTAATGAATTGAATTAGTGACATTTGTGAAATAAGTGCAAATAAGTGACGGCAGTAGACCTTATTGCTGTATAAAATGATTCCTCTCTGCAAAACTCTGCACAGCTGCACAAAGATGTATGATCATGATAAATGATGATGCTGAAATGTGCACCGTCTCTTGGTGAAATCATGACAAAGAGGCTCTGAATTAATGAAAACTCTGCCAGGACATGAATCCACGTACCGGACATGACGTAAGTAGCTACATCATGTAACCGGTTAAGATGGCGCAGCGATGAAGGGAAATATACGTATAATAAATAAAATGTATAATTGTATACAGTCTATGAGAGAAATGCAGTGTTTATTTGTTTTATTTTGACTGTAACAAACGTAATGTGATATTCACAGTAAATATCTGGTAGCATTTGACAAGTTATTGTAAAATAAAAATAAAGTATAACGGCTGCAGAACTAAACAGTCATTGAAATGTATTGTTTTTAATTACAGTAATATTCTTGTAACTGTAAAATTTTCATACATTATACTGAAATCGTCTCACATAATGTACTGAAATATCCTCTTATACACTTTAGTGAAATCATGTAAACACTAGAGTGAAACTTTGTCATTCAAATTTCACTAGTGTGTATGAGAGGTATCTACAGTGTGTGTGAGCAGTATTTCACTTGTGTGTGTAAGAGGTAAATTTCAGTTGAAACGGAAGTCATTTCAGTTGAAAAGGAAGTCGAAAAAAAAGTTATTCCAAAATATACTGAAGAAGAAGAAGTGGGCAAGTACAGAAGCAGACAGCAATCATCCCTCCATGTGTTTTTAACACAGTTATATCAGACTTTTTTTCTTGTGATAACGGGATAATTATCTCGTTATCTCAAGAAAACAAAAGTCCTGTTCTAGAGGAAACGGATTATTCAAACATACAGTCATCGGGTGGACTGAAGCTCTGCATAGCACATCGGAACTAAGAGCGAGAGAAATAAACATCAGACTCGGGAAAAAGGGCAAGTTGGCGGATCAGGTGCCTCGTTACTGCTGAGCGCTCTCCAATTGTCCCAATGTTTTGTTTTGTCACTTCGCCATCCAACTAACTTAATTTGAGTTTCAAAGCTTCACACGACCTTGAGGCACAACACGGATAAAAACTGAGGCATGAAACCAAATAACTCGGCCCGTGGGAACTCAGCCACTACTCACCACAACTACTCGGCTAAGATAGACACTTCTTCTGAGGGTCTCAAGAGGAAGGACCCGTTTTCACCACTAAAAAGCCAACCGTCAACCAAGGTGAGAGACCTGACGACTGATGATGGTACGAGAGTCGTCCTGGAAGCGATAAAGCAGCTCACTGATAAGGTAGATGGCCTCGGCGCCCAAATCCAACAGAAGGCGACCATGTTGGGAAAGCACATAAGAGCCGGAACACGCTGAGGATTCGTTTACTGTCAACTTTTATTATGACACCACAGCCCAAGTAAAAAGAAGCCATCCAAATGAATAAAAACTCATGGCTTTTATAGAGGAGCTTAAATTGAAGATACCATCCCCACAGGTACCCAGAGACACCCACATACAAGAGAACTAATAAAATATTTAAGATATGTCTTTAATTAATTTTTGGACTCTATATTATCTTGCATCAGCTTTTTTCTTTCCAAAGGAAATTGCAAGTTTTCTTATCTCAAATTTTAGAACTTGTTGTCAGAACAGTGTTGTCCATATTTGTTACTTGCTGAAGCCACCTCCCAGTATTTTTTAAATAAGATTATTTATATCTGAGATCAGCTCGTTATCATCATTGTAGAGTCTTCCAATAAGACCTATACATCTGGCTTTGGTGGTTGAGTGGGAAGAACTTTAGACGCGTGCTCTGGCAACAACTTTTCTAACATAAATGTCCAGTACTTCAAATAGTTTTCAGTGCAATGATTCCTTTATTATTTTCATATTTTCCTTGCAGGTTTCTGTTCATAGTTCTTTTTATTTATATCATCCCGGCTTTCCAACAAACAAAACGCCAAAAATAAAAAGGGTTAATGACACGTCATCCCATCGCAAGCTGTCACTGAGACGGTCAAAAACTGTTTCTCCTCCCATACCAACCGATTCGGCACATTACCTGGCTCCCCTATATGCTTTTCCGGTGTAAGGCACCTCCTACTAATCAACATAAATACATCAACATAAATACGTCATATTAAAAAATGGTAATAAACATCATTAAACAAAATAAATAAACACAAAAGAAAACAAGAAACAAAAATGTGGATTATGGCTCCAACAATTATTAAGAAGGGAATTATTTAATTTCCAATAGCCAACATTTCTTATGTTTCTACTGTTCTCAATAATATTCAGCTTTAGCACTATCATTTTATCATCAGTCATGATGGAAGGGGATAGTTGAACATCACTGACGTATGTTCTGTTCTGTTGAGATCAACCAGAAATCAATCCTCGATTGTGACGTAAAGCCTTTGTTTGCCAAAGTAAATTGTATATTTGTTTTGTTCAGTTGTCTCCAAATATCCACTAGTTGCATGCAATTACAGAAATGAATTTATTTATTTTCAGGATTTATAGTGTGAGGTGGGTATCGGTCGCAGGGGCTGGACCAGACCATATTAAAATCCTAAGACCTCCTAAGATGACTTTCCTGAAGGGAATTTCTGTATGAGATCTGTGGTTGTTTCCTCTAATTCCTCAAGTAATGATGAGTTAGATGTAGGAGAGTTGTAGCCATAAAATGGATAAATTTCAATTTTATATGAAGAATAAACATCACTACTTAAAAGAAGCCAACCTGTTTAAAACTTATGAAGGCGGATTAAAAGGCAATTAATTTTGAAATCATGACTGGTGTCCTAAAATTAAAATGACTACAATCCTTTATTAAAGATGGGAACCAGATCTGGTTTGTGATACCATCACTCTTGTTTAACCAGGTCGGGGACATGTGACTTTGAAATATCTAAACTTCCAATCAAACTCTCTGCCTTTCACCAACAAACCTTGATGTTCTGGAAAATGCTTTTTCAACATAACTTTAGTCCCCATAACATCCCATTGTGGAATAACAGTTATCTTAAACCAGAGGAAATCTATGTTTATGGAAGAATGGATGGAAAAGGGAATATGGTTTATCCCACATTTAGTAGATAAAAATGCTGATGTAATGAACCTTAATAACATAAAATAACTTAAAATGTGACTTATACACCTTTAACCAATTAATAAATGGTATTCCTGTAAAATTCTTATGTATATATCAAAACGATATTGTTAATTTCTCAGACCGTTCACTCAGAAATCTAACTATAGAGGGAGTCAACTTCCTGGGGAATAAATGCACCAACAAATTTCTGAGGTGCCAATTGTGCAATAATTTATTTCCAGGGAAAACCAAATCCTGCTTCACCCTCAGAGAACATGGTAGAAACATCTACTCCATAAGAACCACATTTATCAGATTCCCACTGCCCCCTCAAATATAAAGAAATACATTTTAAATGCATCAATGCAATTTACCCCTCAAATGAATTGATAAACAAAAGATTTAAAATACATGTGGAAAATTGTTTTCTATGTACTGTATTTTCACGACCATAAGGCGACCATTATAGTGCAGTGTGCATATTGTGTTGTGTGACTTCAGCAAAGAAGACTTTCACTCGCCATAGATGTAGGAGAGGATAGAGTGAGAAAAGGAGGAAGTGTGGGACAGGCCACTGTCAAAATACAAGTAAAGGAAATGAACACAGACCAACAGCTTAATAGAAGGAAGAAATGGACTATAAAGACGGACTTCTTGGCAGCAATCCAATGTAAACAAGGAGCAGCGCAGCAGCGGGCAGAGACTGACCGACTGGAACCCGCTGTGCATCAACAAGTTACTGGTAAACAACAAGTTAAATAAAATTTTTAAAAATTGTAGAAATGGGCTCATGCAACAGATGCCTTTAAAACACTGCGGTATATGATGACATTGATCCTTAAATACCTTCTTTTAAATACATAAATAAATGCAGAAATCCGTGGTGTGTCTGGGAATCTCAAGCTACCTGCTGCTTCAGATGAGCTTCCGCACAGCCAAGCAGATGAAGTCAAGGAAAACCATGACTCCGTGGTGCATGGATGGGTGTAAGCAGTTGGCATTAAAGCTGGAAACATGCAAGGCGTTAATTACGCATACACGTAGTTACCATTGTATTTTGAGTACATCAATTAACAAATTAACGTTACACGTTTGCGAGCTGTATTAATGAGTAACAGCCAAGGGGCAGTGTAGGGAATGATTTCAGGTGTAACCTTAGGGGGGCTCAGTACATTATTACCACTGTTTAACTGATGTTCCCTCTTCATTCTTCACCAGAAGAGGAAAGAAGGAAGGAAGCTCAGAATTTACTAGTCAATCTACATTTCCAGCATCACCAGTAGTGATGAGCTGTGGGAAGTGACTGAAATAATGAGATTATGGACAGAAGCGGCAAAAATGACTTCCCTCCACGGGGTGGCCGAGCTCTTCGTTAGAGAAGTAGAGTCAGTTAGAAAGTAGAGTCACTGCGACTCCAGATGAGGTGACTCCTGGACCCATCACTGGTGAGGGAGGTGTCACACTGGAAGGAGACCCAGCGGAAAACCAAGAGGGACTGCAGCTTTCGGCTGGCCTTGGAACGCTTTGTGATCCCCTTAGATGAGCTTGTAGGAGGAAGTCTGGGCAACCACAGATGAGTTGTGAGAAAATGGTTGCATGGATTTGAAAATTACTTTTCAAAAATGGGAAAATTGTTGTAGATCCTGCTCAGAAGTCAGCAAAAAAAAGGATTTTTAATATCTTAAGTTTTTTTTTCTTTGGCGGTTTATATAAAATTAACTCAACTTTTGCTGACTTAACTTCTGTTGCTTGGAGTAGAAAACATGCTGATGTGAACACACCAAGAAAAGCTAGCAGCCAGAACCCACTGAACTGACCTCACTGTTTCCTAAATATGCCACCATCTGCAGCTGATTGGCTGGCACACAAGCACCCATCTCATACTCCCACAATTACCTGCAGAAAACGTAGAAATATGTTAATGATGCCAGCATCATCCTATACATGGAAAATAAGCAGCAGAGAAAGTAACAGGAAGTGAGTGCTTAGTGCATCATGGCACGTCCCCATGGCTGCATATTAGACGGCTAGACTTTCCCTAACTGTAAGATTTGCTCAAAAGGAAGATCTCAAGCTTGATCTTAAATGTATCGCTAACTTAATTTTTTGTTTTCCGCTAACTTAATGGTAATTATGTTTAGTTCAGCTGTGGTAACACCAGCATTCAGAAATCAATATTCTAATTAAGCTCTTGACACAAATATTCAATAAAAGTAAAAACTGGACAACAATGCCATCACTAATGTTTCCAGTGATGAGACCCGGGACAAAAGTTCGGAGGATTTCATGTCTGAAACCAAACTATTTATGAAGTGTTCTAATTAACATCATTTTTACCAGACTTTCCAGCACTGCAGCAATTTGATAAGAGCTTTAACTTTCACACAGACTGTTTGTTACAGATAGAGAGGAAGATATGAGAAAAATTACCTTCTCTAAGATGACATCTTTGCCGGTATGTTTACAGTGTACTCTGACTCCGATAGGGTCACAATCAACTTGCAGAGAAGCCATACATCGTCCTCCACCCTGCCGCTGCACCGTCATTGCTCTTAACCCCTACAGGCCTTCTGCTACATGACAGACTCACAAAGGTATATCCAGACAAAACAATAACTGTTTTATTCTGCTTTAACTTTTGGTAGCAACATGTTAAGAGGTTATAAAACAATAATTTGCTCATTTAAAATATATGTTGCATTAAAACACTTGTCTATTAAATTTCATTAATGTTTGGATTCTTATTTTATAAATTACTTTTTATCTGAAAATAATATCAAAAACACACTGTTTCCTACACAGCAGCAAGAAATACCAAACACATTTATGCATTTACTATAACTCACACAAACAAAATGATAGACACAAGGCAACTGCAAAGACTGACATGTAGGGTTTTTGTGTACTTTGCGTGGGGTTCATTTCAACAAAACTACCTTAATCGTGTCTTCTTGCAGAATTTTCTTTCCAAATGTCTCGCCACAATACCCACCAATGCATTTAAACACGGTCAGGTTTGAAGCAAGGACCCAAGGAAAATAGTTCACGATCGGAAATAGCTGAAGAATTTGTTGACAGGTTGGGGTTACTTCTGGGTGGAGGCAAAGGGCAGGCAGGACGATGCGGGATGCAGGCAGGCAGAAGCAGCAAGCATTTCAACAATTCAGCAAGGAGTGAAGATCAGCCAGGAATTTATATATAGGTGACGTAATCAACCCGATTGTCATCAGCTGTGCAGGCTTACTAGCTGGATCTGCTTTTAATCCATATGAGGAAAGGGGAGTGAAGGAAGCACCAAACAATGGAATCCAATCACACAGTTTTTCCATGTTGTCTGCACTAACTGGAACAAGATACACAGTACAGAATGGTGGAGTTCATTACACACATACTGCAAGACAGCAACCGTAACCTTACCACAATATGTCACTTTACTCTACAATAATGTGGAAAAAGTGTGCAGATTATTCTGTTTTACAGGTACATCTCAAGAAATTAGAGTATTATGAAAAAGTTTAATATTCTTCAGTCATTTCAGAATGTGAAACCCATATATCATATAGACTCTTACACAGTCAAACATTTCAACCATTCATTCCTTGAAATATTGATAATTGCGGCTTATAGATAAAAAAAAAAAAAACAAAACTGGACTGTTGCTCAGTGGTCCAGAGTCCTCTTTTCACATGAAATCAATTTTTCTATTTCATTTGGAAATCAAGGTCTGGAGGGAGAGTAGAGAGGCACCGAATACACGTTGCTTGAAGTCCAGTGTGAAGTTTCTACACTGATGATTTGGGGAGCCATGCCATCTGCTGGTGTTGGTCCACTGTGTTTTATGAAGTGCACAATCAACACATCCATCTAGCAGGAAATTTTACAGCACTTCATGCTACCTTCTGCTGACAAGCTTTATGGAGATGCCTGTTTCATTTTCCAGCAGGACTTGGCACCTGCCCACACTGCCAAAGGATCCAAAAGCTGCTTCAGTGGCCATGGTGTTACTGTGCTTGATTGGCCAGCAAACTCACCTGATCTGAACCCTGTAGTGAATCTGTGGGGTATTGTCAAGAGGAAGATGAGAGACACCAGATCCAACAATGTAGATGACCTGAAGGCTGCTATCAAAGTAACCTGGGCTTCTATTACAGTTGAGCAGTGACACACTGATTGCTTCCATGCCACGCCACATTGATGCATTACTTCATGCAAATGGAGGCCCAACTGAGTATTAAGTGCATTGAAAAGAACACACTTTTCAGAAGCCCGACATTTCTGTTTAAAATTTTTTAGATGGTCTCGTACATAACTTTATAATCCCCCCTTTTTACCTCCACATTTCTTACCAGATCAGTGCAGGAGAGGCTGTGGTTTTGAAAGAGAGCATTCTGATATTTTGGAACTGTCCCAAACAAACAAAATATTTGAAAAACATATAAAATGAAAGCGAAAAATGCTAAATATAAATATTCCATTAGAACCAAAGTTCATAACAGGAATTTTTCTGGCTTCGACCTCAGAAACAAAGAACAAGAAGTATTTCATATGGAACAAATAACAGTGGGACTATAGATAAGAATTTATGAACTTATGGTACATGAAAGAAACTTTTCAAGTAGAATTTACTCCCTTTTTTGTTCCCCTTTTCTGTCTGGTTTGCTTATTTTACCTTAAAGATATAATAGTATGATTAGGATACAATCTACATGTCATACTTAATAATTGTATGAAATATTTATTGGTTTGGCTTTATCTGACCACATCTATATCCATTTATCTCATATGGTTATTTCTGTCTACATGGCAGCATAATAAATATGATCTGTGCTTGTGGTAGAAAACTGCATGATCTAATTTGCACTAGAAAGCTTCAGATGACAAAGGAAACAATACAAGTTCTGAATAAACTAAGCATGAATACATTTTCCACTACAGTAATCAAAACTCCCAACAAAGAATCCCAACATGAATTCCATCCATTAAATCAAATATTAACATAGTAATTGTTTCTAAAATAAACATTATTAATTTAAAATAGAACCTTGTGTGTCTCCCAGTGGTTGGTATGAATGGAAAAAAAGTCGTTTAGTTTAAGCAATACAGAGTAAGTAAGACTAACATCTTCCTGGAGAATCTGAGAAAGTGTGAAAAACATTTGTTCAAATCTGTTTTGAAAAAAAATGGAACAACTTCATATTAAACTAGAAAAGCACTCCGAGAGCACAAATATTACTCAGTCACACATGATCTTTGTCAGAGAGAAAAACAGCAGACAGAAACAGCCTGTAGGAGGCGTCAGCTGCAACAACATGAGGGGCTATCTCACAATGCTAAAGAATCCTTTTACTGGATGCAGATGATGATTCGGATTACCTACCGATTTTAATCACTTCATCTTCCCATTCTGGATATTTCCTAAATAATTCCTGAGAATCCATCAATAGCTTTTTAAGTTCTGTTGTACACAGACAAAGAGATAAACGCCAGCAGAAGCAGAGGAAGAAATAAGGAGATGGTGAAATTCTGAGTCAAACTTTTCTGAGGGACTTTCTTGAAAAACCTTTGCAACAAGCACCTATCTACACTTTACACAGGACATTGTTTATCCACAACTTTCTTGGCAGATCCCGTTCCCATAATCCATTGTGTAAAATGATTTGTTTCCTCCTTCTGTCTACATTAGAAATAATGACGAACTAGTACAGTTTTAAAATGTAATACTGCTTCAGAGAAACTTTCAAGTAATATTTCCATTACTCTAAAAAGGCCCAAATCTCAAAGTTGCATACACAAATCGCTTTATTTATTAAAAGAAGACAGAACAGAAAGATTATTGTCCCATCCGTCTACTCTGACAAAAATGTGTAGATGACAGACTTCAGGGCTCCGGTTATTTGGTTCCTTTCACCAAATAGAATCCAGGGTGTAAAAAATGTGGGTTTCTTTTGGGTCACTCGTTGCTGCTGTGTCCCATCTTCCTTTTCTGGTCCCTGTGACATTTTTAAACTTTATTAAATTTGTTGATTAGTTTGTCAATGTGACAGTCCGCTCCTGCAGTCTCTGCTGCTGCAGCTGCTCAATTTGACGTTTTATTTACTTTTGCTCGTCACCGAGAAGTCTATGCTTCCTGGCAGGGATCCACAGTAAACACTGATCTGCTCCAGAGTATTTCTGCATGGTATTATAGTCAATTTCTTCTTTTTTTATTAAGCTGTTGGTCCGTTTTCATTTACTTCCCTTGTTTTTTCACAGCAGCCATACTTTTTTCTACACTGTTCTCATGTCGTCCTCTCCTACAACCGCTTTCCAAAAGTCACACAACAATACATTACTCCTGCTTTTGAGTGACTTCATGATTGTAACATGTTCCATTCTTAAAATCTGTAAGTTTCCTTGAGTTTTGTATGTATCCAACAACAGTGCGTGTCGTCCCAGAAGACATCTCTGTAAATATATCTAATCAAATCACCCTTCTAAAATATACTGTTATCCATGCATTTAGCGAAAACCAGAAGTAAACAACAGCAGGTGTCATGGCGTCCTCCGGTGTTTTGCCCAGAAAGTGAATAGAATAGTGGCAAAAATCCTGCAACTATGCTGCTTCTATTTTGTGTGAACACGCATGTGTCCTTTTAAAGACTGATACCATCTAAATAACTGACCACAAACCTCACAGGGAAATATTTTGTCTCCTGTGTGGATTCGCATGTGGTTGTTTAAGCTTCCTTTTTGACTAAATCTTTGTCCACACTGATCACAACTGAATGGTTTGTTTCCTGTATGGATTCTCACGTGTTTGTTTAAGGTTCCTTTTTGATTAAATCTTTGCCCACAATGATCACAGCTGAATGGTTTGTCTCCTGTGTGGATTCTTATGTGGCTGTTTAAGCTTATTTTTCGACTAAATCTTTGTCCACATTCATCACAGCTGAATGGTTTGTCTCCTGTGTGGATTCTCATGTGTATGTTTAGGCTTCCTTTTTCACTAAATTCGTGTCCACATTCATCACAGCTGAATGGTTTGTCTCCTGTGTGGATTCTCATGTGTTTGTTTAAGTTTCCTTTTTGACTAAATTTTTGTCCACATTCATCACAGCTAAAAGGTTTGACTCCTGTATGAATTCTCATGTGTCGTTTTAAGCTGTCTTTTTGATTAAATCTTTTTCCACATTTATCACAGCTGAATGGTTTGTCTCCTGTGTGGCCTCTCATGTGTTTATTTAAGTTTCCTTTTCGACTAAATCTTTGTCCACATTCATCACAGCTGAATGTGTGAGAGGAAACGAGTTTCTCTTGCATTTCTACCTTGTGCACCACTTTAATACATTTTTTACTGTTCTCATGGCTCAAAGACGTTTTTGTCACGTGTCTTTGGATAGATCGTTGTGAGTGAACCGCTGCATCACTGGTTCCAAGTAACCCATATTCAGTGTTATTATTCCATCTTTTATCACTTTTGTCAGATCCTGATTGCGTCACAGTTTGTTTGATTCCTCCATTAGGCATTGGGACACTGGGTCCTGTTTGTCCAGATTCCATGTATAGCATGTAGAGGCAACTCCTTCTGTAATCACCAACAGCTGCTGCACATCTGCAGGGAACACTGAAATAAAGACAAACAAACAAACAAAAAAAAAAACCCAGGGATTTTATGTCTTGTCTTAACAGTTTTGGTCTCCAACAGTTTATTACCATTCCAAATCATTCAAAAGGTCACATTCTTGATTTAGTTTGCTGTTCAGGTGTAATTCCCACCAGTTGCAGAACAGATGTACTTGACTTCTCTGACCATTTCTTTTTCTGTCAGTCTGGCTCTCACAACAAACAAGCACTTTCGTGACATGTCCTTCCGTATTATTAAGGACATTAACTCGGACACTCTCTCTACTGGCATCAATGCTCTACCCCACCCTGACAGTTTATCTAGCCCTGATGAACTTGTCTCACATTACAGTCTTCCGAATTCGCTCAATAACCCGGCCCCTCGAAAAACTAGATCAGTCACTTTCAACCGCTCTTCACCCTGGTATACCCCGGCTCTCAGAAAACTCAAAACCAAAGGACGCCAAATGGAACGTCTCTACAGGAAATTTGGTCTAACTATTCATCAGGAAATGTATCAAGACCACATCACTCATTATAGGGACTGCTGCAATCTTGCCAAATTCAACCATTATTCCAGGTTAATTCATTCCAATGAAAGTGATACAAATGGTCTATCCTCTTTCCTGAACAGTATTTCACAACCTCCTGACTCCCTTCCACTATTACAGATGCCTCGTCTGCATTCTGTAATGGTTTAATCTAATTTTTCACATCCAAAATCCAGAATATTTATCAACATCTCGCTCCAAATACTTCTTAGAATTCTTCACCATTACCTACCCCTGTGCCTCCGTCACTGCCATCACTGAATTATTAAGGAAATCTAAATCATCCACCTGTCAACTAGACCTCCTGCCAACTTTCCTAGTAAAAGCATTCAGACCCTCACTGGTACGCCTCATTACGCGCATCATTCACTCCTCCCTCACCACTGGTCCCCTCATTGTTAAAAACAGCTGCCATCACCCCAACACTTAAAAAACCCATTTTGGATCCCAATAACCTCAATAACCTTTGTCCCATCTCCAATCTACAGTTTATTTCAAAACTACTGGAGAAAATAGTTGCCCCTCAGCTCCGAGCCCATTTATCCATTAACAATCTTCACTCCCTAGCACTGAAACAGCACTACTAAAAATTTACTAATGATCTCCTCCTGGCAGCGGACTCTGGTCTGTTATCCATTCTCATCCTTCTTGATCTGAGTGCGGCCTTCGATACCATTTCCCACTCCATCCTTCTGACTAGACTCCTCCATCGGCATCACCCACCCCTGGTAACTGGTTCAAATCACACCTCTCCGGCCGCACTCAGCTCGTCCAGATCAAAACATTCCATTCCCAGTCATTCCCAGTCACCACGGGTGTGCCCGAGGGCTCAGTTCGGGGCCTTTGCTGTTCATCATATATTTCCTCCCCCTTGGTCATATTATCAGAAAACACCACATACAGTTTAATTATTACATGGATGACACCCCGCTCAATCTCTCCACAAACCCAAACTCCACTCTCCCACCTTCCTCCCTCACAGAAATTAAGTCCTGGTTCACTTCAAACTTTCTCAAACTAAACAGTAGTAAAACTGAAATGTTATTAGTCTGCACCAAATCCATCCTCTCTAAATCTGATAGTTTCTGCATTACCATTGACGACTCTTCCATCTCTCCCTCACCTCAGTTAAAGAGTCTGGGTGTGATCCTTGGCAGCATTCTTGTCTTATATCACACATCAATACATAACCCGATCCGCATACTCACATCACGTCTGGATTACTGCAACTCCCTCCTGTTTGATCTTCCTCAGAAGACACCCAATATACTCCAACTGGTTCAGAATGCAGCAGCCCGAGTCAACACAAGAACTCATCACATCACCCCCATTTTACAGCAGCTTCACCTTCTCCCCATCACCCACCGCATTAACTACAAAATATTGCTGTTAACCTATAGGGAGGTTGACGAGATACGTCATGATTAAGTTTTCATTGACCTAGTTTCAGCTGGCGGAAGAAATAGCTACACATCCGCCGCTGCCATAGAAGAGCGTCATCTGTTTTTACAGTTTGTAAACAAAGATTATGCAGAGTTCGTGTAGTGCAGTAGGTTGCACAAACAGAACAATATGAACTTTAACACTAAACATGTTTATGATCATGAGCACAAGCAGTGGACACATCTGATTTTTGCCAGATGAAATCCTGCAGGGAAACGAATTAATCTGCTGCGTGTTTAATGTGCCTCTACGTATGCGCTTTCAGGATGCAGGATGAGATCGTTTAATGATCTTACAGATCTGATGGTATTTTTTACTGCTGCTTTTTTTTTTTTATAGAATCTTGGGTTACCATACGTAACCGTTGTGCGACCGACTGGTACCACCTTCGCGATTGATGAGCGCCCTGCGCCAATCATTAATTCTGTAATTAATTCCAGCCTTAAAAACTTTCCTTGTCTTGTTATCAGCTGCCAACTGCCACGTCATAGCTGTAACAATCACTGTGCAATAAATGCACTGAAACATCCGCTCTGTCCGACATGCAGCGTGTGTGTTGTGAATGCGAAGCAGTCCGGACACACTCCGCCACGGAGTTACTGCAAGCTAAAGTGATTAAACTTGAGAAACAAGTTGGTGAAATGGTGGATCATATTGATGACTTAGAAAATCGTACCTGCAGATGTAATCTACGCCTGATTGGTCTACCTGAAGGCACTGAGGGGAGAGATGTAGTTGGTTTTGTGGAGACGTGGCTCCCTACTTTTGGCCTAATCTGGGAAGATCAAGGTGGACCGTGCACACCGCACCCTTGCGCTCAAACCGGGCCCCAATCAACGCCCCAGACCCATCATTATAAAGTTTCACAACATTACCGACAAGCAACGCGTAATGGCTGCTGCCCGACGTCTCGCTGCTGATCCAGACCAGCCTGCGGATTGTCATAACGTCTCTTTTTTCAATGATTATTCAGCGGCAGTGGTCAAAAAACACAAGGCCTTTGATGGGGTGAAAACTTGACTGAAGAGGATGAACGTAGACTACGCGCTCATATATCCAGCTACCCTGAGGGTGTCTGTCAACGGGGCAGAGAAGAGGTTTGACACACCAGAGGCTGCCTTGGCTTTTATAGACTCTCTGCCGTAACGTTTTGGATTCATCACAGGGATATATTCTCTGATTTACGTCAAGTACTAGACTATAGCTTCTGGAGTTACGCAAGTTTTGATATGGCTTTGGTGTATGTGTGATTCCCAGCAGGCTACAGAGTGATATTAAAGCATTTGCTGACGTTATGATTCTCCAGGTGAAGTTGTCCTCTCACCGTGAGCGAAACAGACTTGTGTGTTACACCTATGTGTAGGCGTGAGTGTAGCGCTTGTTGCACCTGTCAACTGTTCTGTTTTTACTTACTTAAAAAAGAATGATGTAGATATTGCTCTTTTACAAGAGACCCATCTCAATGAACCGAACACTCCAAGCTTCAACAAGGAATATTCGGGCAAGTGTTTTTTTCGTTTTTCACAACTAGGAGTAGAGGAGTCGTTATTTTGATCAAGAAATCCATGCCCTTCACTATTGTTAGTTATGTTAGAGATCATTGTGGCCGTTATGTTTTGGTTAGAGGGAGTTTACAGCAGCAAAATATTGTGATAATGAATGTGTATCTTCCTCCAGCCCACCCGATGTTTTTTCTCACTAAAGTTTTTCTCAAATTGGCAGCACTTTCAGTTGATTCCACTGTACATGTGGGTGGTGATTTTAATTTAATTTTAAATCCTCTTATTGATAGATTCCCATGTGGTACTATGGCCCCATCTGCCCAGGCAAAGGCTCTTTGTGCTTTGTGTGATGAGCTTGAATTGGTTGATGTTTGGAGAAGTATCCATTGGAGAAGTATACATTTTTCTCTGCCCCCCACAAATGTCAAACTAGAATTGATTATTTTTTCTTTCCTCGGTCTGAGCTATATTCCGTTATGTCTTGTGATATAAAAAGCATTATAATTTCTGACCATGCAAGCATAGTTATGGGCATTAAACCTAAAACTGTACTGAGCCTCAACACTGCAGACTAAAACTACTATTCTTAAAGATTCTTTGTTTACATCTTATTTGTCTACAGAAATTAAAATGTTTTTTTACAATTAATAAGCAGACGGCCACTAACACGTCTATCTTATGGGAAACTTGTAAAGCCTATGCAAGAGGATTGATCATTTCATACTCTGCTACTAAGAAGTGTCAAAGATTAGAAAAACAAAATAATTTGGAGACTGAATTGGCAGAGAAGGAAAAGCTATATATTGTTTCGTCCTTATTGTCTTTATGGTAAGAAATTACTGCTTTCAGATCCGCTTTAGACTGTCTTCTTACTAAAGAGGCTGAAAGGAAAATTAATTATACTAAACAAAGGTTTTATGAACATTGAGATAAACCCGGAAAATGTCTTGCTCATCTAGCTAAAAAACAGGCTACTCTCAAACTATTGCAGCCATTTCTGATACGGAAGGTCATGAGGTATAAGTTAATAAACAAATGCTTCAAAGAGTTCTATATCTGAAATTGTATTTGTCTGAACAAACATCAGCAACATGCAACACAATTAACTGTGAAATTCTTTTCTTAGTTTAGTTTGCCCAAGCTGACTGGGGAACAGAGAACTGTTCTTAAGAGCCCCATTACAAAAACTGAACTAATTAAAGCCATTAAAGCCCTACAAATTGGAAAGTCACCAGCACCCGACGGATTTTTGTGGGGAATTCTATAAACAGTTTCAAGATTTATTGTAGGGCCTCTACTTCATATGTTTACTCATTCTTTTATTACTGGATAATTTCCATAATCTTTGAAAGAAGCTACCATATCCTTAATTTTGAAGAAGGGTAAATGTCCCAAGTCTTGTACATCCTATAGACCGATTGCACTTTTAAATGTTGATAGGAAGCTGCTTTGTATGATCTTAGCTGCGCGTTTGGATACTTTTTTGCCCATATTGATAAAAAAGGATCAAATCGGCTTTATAAAGGGATGCAATTCAACCACCAATGTACGGCGTCTTCTGAACACTATCCAAGCTTATAAACACCAACATATCGACTGGCTGGTGCTTTCTCTCGATGCAGAGAAGGCATTTGACTGTGTCGAATGGTCCTTTTTACTCTACACACTAGAACAGTTTGGTCTTGGAGACAATTTTATTAAATGGGTTAGGATAATTTATACTGATCCCCAAGCGACCGTTCTAACTAATGGATTCCGATCACAATATTTTACTACCTACAGAAGAACAAGACAAGGCTGCCCCTTGTCCCCTCTTTTATTCGCATTGGCCATTGAGCCACTTGCAGAGGCCATAAGAATAGCACCTACAATACGCAGTTTAGAGATTGGTCAGGCATGTCACAAAATATCCTTATATGCGGACGATGTCCTGATACTTCTGACTGATCTTGAGACTTCCAACCAGCTCCTCTAGAGGTGATAGGTAGGTTTAGCGAGTTTTCTGGCTATAAGGTCAATTTGACTAAGTCAGATGCTATGCCTCTTGGCTCTCTTACTGCCATACCTAATATCACTCCCTCTTTTCCTTTTAAGTGGTCCCTGCAGGCTTTGTATATCTGGGTATCTTTATCACCCCAGCCTTGGACCAATTATACAGAGCAACTTTGCCCCCTTATTCAATAAAATCAAACAAGATTAATAATGGTGGTGTTCATTTCCTGTTTCTTGGTTAGGACGTATAGCTTTGATTAAGATGAATGTTCTGGCGAGACTGTTATATCCTATACAAATGATTCATGTGTTGTTTTCCAAGAGAGTATTGAAAGATATAAATGGCTGGCTCAGCTCCTTTTTTTGGAATAAGTGCAGACCGAGGCTTAAAATGGCAGTGTTGCATTTGCCAGGTTCATTGGGTGGATTGGACTTGCCTAATATAAGAATATATCAGCTTTGTGCTCATTTGAGAATTATATATGAGTGGACTGGGGGTAACTGTACTACTTGAATGGACATTGAGACGGCATTGTCATAATGCAGATTACATGACTTACTATTCTTCAAGAATTTTAAAGATATAAAAGATAAGTGTGTGAATCCTATAACAATTAATAATCTACAGCCATGGCGGTCTGTTTGTCGCCTAGAAGGAAGGTCTAAATTAACATCTATGTTTACTCCAATTATAAATAATCCAGATTTTTCGCCAGGTCTTTCAAACCCTGGTTTTCTACAATGGAGTAATAAGAATATAAAAACGTTAGGTGACCTTTTTTTCAAATAACAATTTGTTGTCATTTGATCTACTTATGGAAAAATATCAACTTCCTAAGCAGGATTTCTTTTGCTTTTTGCAAGTAAGACATTATATCACTCATATTACAACTCTTCTGCAACACCCTGCGGTTTCTGATATTGAGAGGATGTTGTTTCAACATCAGTCCAGGGTCTCTCTCAGTTCATTGTATGGTGTGGTTAACGGACTGACTAATATTGATGCGCGGAGGGTCAGGGATGTGTGAGAGAAGGAGCTGTCTGTGACTATAGATGAAGAAACTTAGATGTTTAGTCCCAAGCAAAAAAGTTGTCAATCTGCACTCGAACTAAAGCTTTACAGCTTAAAATTCTACATAGATTACACATATCACAGAATCGCAGGCATTCCTTTAACCGCTCCTTCTCTCCTCTGTCTCAAGTGTAAGACTCAAATGGGCACTTTAACTCATTTTATTTGGTCATGTCATAAACTTCAGCAATATGAGATTGTATGTAAACTTGAAAGTATTTGCCACACGGACTTGGGAATGGATCCTATGTCACTGATCCTGGGTCTTCCCAGCAGACATATAACTGCTCCAATCTTTAAGAAATGGTAAAGAAATATGGTTTGCACTATTGTCTTTAATTTTTAGCAATCTGGATGGTATCGATATTCTATTGAAATGGGACTACGAAATATCCAAACGGCTGGAAAAACTTTAGGGGGGACCAAAAATGAGAATCATAAATAAATAAGGAAATTAAAAATAAATAAGGAAATAAATAAATGATTAAATAAATAATAAACATATTTACTTTTCCTAATGCACATATTTACTTTGCCTCCCTTCTCCAGATTATTACTTTTCTTTACGTATTATTATTCCCTCCGCTCTATGCTAATGAGGTGGGCGGTGTTAACGTTGACCTAAAGCATGATTGGTCAGCTATCACAACAACTGTCAGCCAATCACCCATCAGGTTCTGTCCTATGACCTCTGCTCAGTGCTCTGTCATGGCGATCTTGACAAGCACTTCTGAGGAGCTACAATAGATGGATTTCAGGTTATGTATGCAAATGATGCGCGCGCAACCATGACCCAAAACACATTTGTTTTGCTGCTTGTTCTATGCAAAAACGCTTGACTTCAAGAGAGTATTTTAGCCTCAAAAATGTATTTTTGCTGTGCTCTGGGATGTACAAACCAGGGTAAAGACAATCCACATCTTTTCTTTTACTCCATACCCGGTGGCATCCATTAAATAAATATTAGATCTGATCCATTTATTATGAAAGCATGACAACTATGCCTACATAACAACAATACACAGTGAAAAGGTGGAATACAAACCGTATTCGCTTATTAATGAAGAGACTGTGCTGCAGTGGGTCAGAGAGATGTCTAAATTGGATCAGATGTAATTAACAGGAGACAGTGAGGACGGTGATGTTTAGAGGGACTTTGTTAAAGTTAGAAAGACATCCACTGATTTTACTGTTTCAATAACTTATAAATGTAATATTGCTTCTATAAAACAGACACACGGTAACCACATAAAGTTAGACTGCGATCTACAGTATCTTAATTAAACAAGCTGTCCTCCGCGCTGAAAGACTTGTGTCCGGTTTTCTGCTCGACCAGCTGTTCCATCACCTCGCAGGGATCGTATGCAAATTACAACCCCGGAAAAATATTTTTTTTAAAAAAAAACCAAAGAAGTGTGATCAGCCTATATGAAAAAGAAAAAGTGTTGTAATTTGCAGATGGTCCTTGTGATGTGACAGCAGAAAGCCGCATACAAGTGTTTAATTAAGATACTGTAGATCGCAGTCTATCTTTATGTGGTTACAGCGTGTCTGTTTTAAAGAAGCAATATTTCATTTATAAGTTACTGAAACAGAAAATCAGTGGATCTCTTTCTAACTTTACCGAACATCACCGTCCCCACTGTCTCCTATTTATACATCTCTCTGCCCCGCAGGCAAATACGGTTTATGTTCCACCTTTTCACTGTGTTTTGTTATTATGTGGGCTAAGGTCTCATGTTTTCATAAGAAATGTATCAGGTTATAGCATGATACGTTTCATGTTTATCTGTAACGTTATAACCTGATAATGTGCCGATTTTCTTTGTTCTTTTTTGGATGACAGCTAAATCTACAGAGTGAGACATCTTTTTTTCATATCTCTGCTATCGCACTGTAAACAAAAATAACTTTTTACACAACTCTTTCAACAGGTTCTCACGGACTTTACAGTATTTTCATTTAATCTGTACTGAACCCTCTTATATACAGTCTATGGTTTCACTTCACTAACCAGAAAACATAACAATTCCCAGGAATACTACAATTTACCGATTAAACCAAACACCTCCTCACACATCCTCACCTTTTCTTCCTCACGAGGATCCCCTCGATAACGAGTGTTTGTCCGATGCTTCTTCCGTCCCCTCGTGTCTCCGCTGAGGACAGAAACCAATAATCATAACAATCCAAGATACGTCGGAGTCTCCAGCTGTTGTGTAAAGTGTTCTTTAAATAATGTTGCAGAAAATACCTTTAAAAAGATCCCTAGAGATATTCTCTCTCTCTCCACCTAGACGTTCTAATGTTTCTTCTACCAAAGTTGGTTTCGGGTGAACAAAGTACCTACATGCTGAACGAAGCAGCTCCAGAAGCATGCTAACGTTAGCATTAGCTCCAGTTGTTTGACCCGGAAGTTAAATGTTCAGAGTCCGCCACTGTCCTCTAGCGGAGGGAGGTATAAAACAGATCCTTCGATGACGGTCTTAATTTGGTTTGTGAGGTTGTTGAAGAAGAAAGGGCAGTTATATAATTACTCTGAATTTATTTTGAAATATAATATACCAATAACACCAAAATAATTTTCAGTGATGTTTGATGCCATCCCGTCTGGTATGCTCATGCAATGTAAATGCTCCTCCAGCTCTCCTCTTTTCTCATTCGGTCCCCCTAACGAAGCCTATCAATCTTGGTACCACTTGTTATTCCTCTAAGAAACGTCTGAACCCCAAAATAGGAGCCTTGTTTCACGAGTCACTCGTTTCTGTCCCCCGATCCATGTTTTTTTTTTTTTAATTTTCTAATTTTGTGACTAGTAATAAATGGGAAAAGGTTTAGAGATTACCACAAAGACTTCTTACAAACAAACTCAATAATATTTTATTAATCTGGTCAAACACTACATCTTAATCAACCAATAGTAAACTATATTTTAAATGTATTCTCTTAATAAATTAAAACATTTCAATAACACATATAAGTCTGAGTAATTGCTTTTTTGGTATAAATCAATGTTTCTTCAGTAGTCTGGAAACTTAGGAATAAAACTCATAATACATATAAGGGATCAGGGAAAACTATAAATATCTTTAGTGCTACAGGGACATGGTGGTTTTGGTTTACAAAATCCATTTGAGATAACACAAAGGTACACAGTTAAAATACTTTGACCATGCTTGAATAATTTTTAACAACTAGATGAAGGTAACTGATAAATATTGATTCAAATAAAAACTTTTTAAACATTTTAACATGAATAAATACATTAGGTAGCCTATACAAGAATTCATGGGAGGAAAATCACCTCCTTTTGCACCTTCTGTATACAAGTCACAAATAATTTTAAGAGCAGACACATGTAAAACATTAACATAACGTCTTATGATAACTTATTTAATATATGACAGTCTGGGGGAAATTTATTCATGAAAACCCTTTTTATGAGTAAAAGAATATCCCAAAACATCCATACGATGGTGGACACACTTAGAGGTTGTTTTCTTTGTGATCATGGACATTTACTGCCCTCTTGTGGTTAAATTGGGGAACTACACCATACTAATGTAAAATAAATTACTGCTTAAAATTAATTTAAACTAATACTACTAATAACAATTACTCTGTGAAAACCCTCTGGAAGACCCTTCTTTCAGATTAAAGAAAATCCCAAAACTTCCATACTATGGTGATCCAGGCGTCAATCTCTGGCGGCTGAGATTAAAATCAATAAAACAGAATAAAATTGTCAAGTCAGATTATTAAATGAGAAGTGCCAAGAAAAAAATTTCTCCAGTGAGTCCAGTAAAATTGTACTTTTTCTTGGATGTTTCTTCCATCACTGTGTCTAAGAAAATCTCTTGCAATCAGCAAGGTATATATTATGGAAACATCTAAACCATTGTTGGTCCAACTATAAAACACATCTGTTGTGCACCAGGTATGTGCATCAGTCTTTAATGCAAAATATTCTATACTCTCATCTTTTCATGGATGCTGCTTTTAAAGAAAAATCATATTATCCATTATCTGCATCCATTTTTTTTTACCTCACTACAAGCTGCAAAAATACCTCAATAAACTTTTTAACCCTTGAAGTTCCAAATTAAGAAAAACGTCTAAGAAAAATGTTTTTGTACATTTTTCTGCTTGCTTTGGACAAAAAATAAGTTGTTGGAGATTGCTTCAAAGTTTAAGTTTAAAGTCAGCATGTGTAAAATGTTTAAACAGCTCTTTGTCGGCCTCTAGCGGAACAATATGACACAGCAACACAAACAATATTTCAATTAAATTCAGCTTTATTTATATATCTCAATTTTATGACAATGTTGTCTCAAGGTGCTTCACAGAGATCAGCCGATTCATAAAAATAGCCTATTTAAAGGAACCAGCAAGATTGCATCGAATCTTGAATTCCATCCAATCTCCCATCCTGAGCAAGCATGGGAAGGAAAATTCCCTTTAAACAGGAAGGCAAAACCTCCGGCAGAACCCTGTTCAGGTAAGTTAGTCATCTGCCTCGACTGGCTGTGGTCGGAGAGGACAGGAAAGACAGATCAATATACACTGCGGCTGTTATGCAGGAAGACCTGCAGAAAAAGGAAAATAAGAATAAGACCTGCAATAAAGGAGAAATAAGACCTTCAGAAAAAGGACTAATAGCTTAATAATGGAAGAACTGGGGTCCGTTTCACAAAGGGAGTTCAACAAACCCAGAGTTTGAGAAACTGAGTTTTCTGTTTCACAACAGCGGTTCTGAGTTGGTTTTATTAAATACAGTCTCTTATCAAAATACAGTCTCTTCAAATTTCGAATAGGCCTACTTATTTATTATAATGCTGTGTTTATGTGCTAAAAGGTAAGGAGTTTCTTTGTTGCTGAAGCCTCTAAAGTATAAGGTTACTAACTCGTCCACACTAGGCATTGTGTTTTATAGAGTAAAACTGGTTCAAATTAATCTGAAAGGCTCCAAGTTAATGTAACTTTTTTTTAAATTTATTCTCAAAACTGTAGCTACTTTGGCTTTATTTTTGTGATTTCAATCTTATTCTTGAAACTATATTTCAACTTAATTCTTAATTCTTTCAGGTTTATTCTCAAAGGGAGGAAGAGAGAAAATAATTAATTTGTCAGGGTGGCCCTAATACTCTGTCGTAGTGATTATGAATACAGGCAGCGTAGGTGATAATCGCAGAGAGTGAATGTGTAAGTTTTTATATTTTATTTATGCAAAACAGCGTGCAAGTTCAATGCATGTTCATTAAGAATCTTAAGTTGGCAACAACTTAAGATGAAGTATCAAAATATAATTCAAACGTTAAAGCATGTGTGCGTTTTGTTTTATTAGTGATGTATGGCTCGATGCGAACATGAATATATTTTGCAGTGAAAAACTCATAATGCTTCGATAGATATGTTTCCGGGAGGGAAAAAAAGTCTAATCGGTGCCTAATCATGATTTCGTGGTGAATATCAAACTCCCTACAAAGATGCACATCCTCGTCATCAATAAACGGACATGTCATGTTGGCAAAAGACGAGATTGACAAAGCGAATGGGATTTTAATTAAAGGAAACTGAGCGCTCGTACTCCTAAAAAGGGGGGAAACTGAGATAAAATCAAGGTTTACAGCAGAAAACCTGCTGCCGACCAGGTTAGGTTCAGAGACACTGTTACCATAGCAACTGACTCGGAATTAAATTTCACCTTCTTCGTGAAACGGGCTAGAGTTTATTGATACTCAGGGTTATTTAAATCCTCTTCCTGAAACCGAAAACCCTGAGTTGGCCCCATTTCAGGGTTAACTAAGTCAGAGTTTTTTGGAAAACCTGGTTTGTGAAACGGACCTCTGTCCTATAAACGGAAACTAAACAACAGAGAAAATAACAGCAAGTGCTCAATACATCATGGGATATCCCCTATAGATGGATAACTAGTGGACGGCTAGCCTATTCTCAACTATAAGATTTATCAAAAATAAACGTTTTAAGTTTGATATTAAAGGCAGAGAGGGTGTCCGCCTTCTGTACCCATACTGGGAGCTGGTTCCATAAGAGCGCAGCTTGATAGCCGAAGGCTCTTCCTCCCATTGTTTTCTTAGAGACTCTGGGAACCACAAGTAGACCTGCAGTCTGAGAGCGAAGTGCTCTGTTTGGAATATATGGAACTATGAGATCTCTGATATACAGTGGAGCTTGGTCATGGAGAGCTTTATATGTAAGGAGAAGGATTTTAAACTCTATCCTAAATTTAACAGGTAGCCAATGAAGAGATGGAGAAAACTGGAGAAATATGATCTCTTCTGCTAGATCTCGTAAGAAGCCTCGCTGCAGCATTTTGGATCAACTGGAGATTTTTCAGGGCATATTTGTGTATTAAAACACTGTTATTTCTATTTTTCAGGATCGTGAGGGATCGGTCAGAAAGAAAGAAAAAAATCAGACAACTACTGTGTTTGCAAAAATACAGCGTCTTTATTTCATAACAGCACACAGCAGGCACAAAACATCACACACTTTGGTTATGCACAGATACAGTTTCAGATCTCAGCCTCTCTTACCGTGACACGTTGAGCGGGAGAGACGACCACTCCGGTATAGAGCGTGCATAAACCCGGTTGGGCGTTCGTACGTAACCCTCAGCAGACTCTAGCTTAAGACGAGGCCTGCTCTCCCTTAGATATGCTCTTGCTTACATGCGAGCAGGTGGGGAGGTGGCCAGCCTCCATCCCACACACACACACAAGGGGTCCTACCAAAACAACTGTCACAAGGCTGTTCATGAGATCTGTTATTGTGAGTTAGACTGCTTCCCAAGAGGCGCATGTTTATCCCTGGGACAGACACCAGGTCTGGGAGTGTTGCCAGGCTGGGTCTGCTCAGAGATAAGGGAAGCAGAGCAGTGAGAAAAACCAACTCTAAGGTGGACAGCTTTGGCAACAGGGAAGAAAGAAAACAACTTACATGATGATATGCATTCAAAACAGCACCCATATAAGAATTTACAATTCAATTTGGGACAGCTTATAAAAAAAGAATTGCAGTAATCCAGTCTAGAAGTAACATAGGCATGAACTAATCTTTCTGTATCACACTGAGACACAATTTCCCTTTTTTTTCTATATTACGCAGATGGAAGAAAGCGGTTCTAGAAATATGTTTTAAATGTGAGCCAAAGGACAAAATTTGGTCAAGAATAACTCCAAGGTTCCTCACTGTGGTACTGGAAGCCAAGTTAATGCCATCCAGATTGATTACAAAGCTAGACAAATTTGTCCTAAGTTTCTGAGGCCCAAAGACAATGACCTCAGTCTTGTTTGAGTTCAAAAGGAGAACATTTAAAGTCATGCAGGTGTTAATGTCTTTAAGACATCTTTGTAATCTAATAGACTGATCGGTTTCATCGGGCTTCATGAATAAATAAATGAGTATCATCTGCATAGCAATGAAAATTAATACCATGTTGTCTGATGATATTACCCAAGGGAAGCATGTATAGTGTAAAAAGTATTGGTCCTAGTACAGAACCCTGAGGAACACCATGAGTGTGTGAGGAAGACTCATCATTTACATTAACAAACTGAAATCTATCAAATAAATATGACTTAAACCAGCTTAGTGCGGTCCCTTTAATACCAATAACATGTTCCAGCCTCTGTAGCAGAATGTTGTGATCTATCCTGTTGAATGCAGCACTAAGATCTAACAAGATAAAAACAGACAGGAGTCCTTTATCTGAGGCCATAAGAAGATCATTAGTAACTTTCACCAGTGTTGTCTCTGTGACAGATTTTTTCTGATCAGATGGGCACATAGTTGAGGAGAAACTATTTTCTCCAGAATTTCCAGACAAGAAGGGGAGGTTGGATATTGGTCTATAATTAGTGAACACTTCTGGATCAAGTGTTGGTTTTTTAAGTAAAAGTTAAATTACAGCTGTATTAAAAGATTGAGGTACATATCCTGTTGATAGAGATGCATTGATCAGATCCAGTACAGATGTTATAACTAAAGAAAATACTTCCTTGAATAATCTAGTTGGGATTGGGTCTAAAATATAAGTTGAAGGTTTAGATTAAGCTATTATTTTGGTAAATTCTGAAACCTGTACAGGACAGAAATGATCCAAACAAAAATCAGATTCTATAGGTATCTCTAAAACTGCTGCAGTTGAAATATTGTCAATAGTGGAAAGGACATGATGGATTTGATCTCTAATAGAAACAATTTTATTTAAAAAGACACTCATAATTTCATCACAACTGAAAGTTAAAGGAATACAATGCTCAACTGCACTATGGCTCCTAGTCAGCCTGGCTACAGTGCTGAAGAGAAACCTGGGATTGTTCTTGTTCTGCTCTATCAATAATGAATAATAATTTGTTCTAGCCTTACGTATGGCTTTCTTATATACTATTAAACTTTCTTTCCAGACTAAATAAGACTCTTCTAAATCAGATTAGCGCCATTTCCTTTCCAAGTGGCCATCTGTTCATAACTGCATATAATGTGTAACACATCCATATTTCTGCCAGGTTTTTAAGTAGTTATTAATTATTTTAGCCTTTATTTTATCTATCTTGTTTTTATTTTAGCATTTTTATTGTATATATCTTTTATTTTATTTGTTTTATTGTAAAGTGTCAGTGGGTGTCCTGAAAGGCACTATCAAATAAAATGTATTATTATTGATGTCTGTTTGAAAAACTCGAAATTTCTTACATTTAGTAACAACACTATCTAACAAACATCGGCTATAATAAGTTTTCTTCTCGGCTATTGTGTAGTTAAGTAAAGTAAATTCAAAGATTATTAAGAAATTATCAAACAGAACAGGAAAAACTATATGTGGCAGTAAGAGATGGGTGCTACATTGCTCACTAATTGGTTGTGGTAATAATGAGATGCAGGTGCTGAATGACAATCAGTTGAGGCAGACAAGGTACTTAAGCAGAGCCAGCCACTGTGAACAGACATTGCCAGGTCCTGTTTGCGCCATAAAGTCTATGGTTATGATGAGATAACCCGCACAGTGCGTGCAAAACACTTTAATACGCAGTTGAGATGGAAATACTTGTTCAAAAGAGGCTGACACACACCCTGGCGGGAAGCGTTTTTGCTACACAAAGCGGGAGTTTGTGGATTTTCTGGCTGTGGATCGAAGATACGGAAGAGAGTTTGGTTGGCGGTTGGCATAAACTGGTCCGTGACTGGACCAGGATGAATACTGGAACCGGTTAGTAGGAGAGGACAATGCGGCGGTGGAAGCGGTAGGGCAGGTTTGTTAATAAATCCAACTAATAGAAAAAGGTCTAGAAGAGAGTAGTGCTGAGGAAGAAGACAGAGTTATTCGGAGGAACTTGTGAGGCAACCGCTGGAGTATAAAGTGAATTTAGGGATAGGGAAGGAGTTAAATTTAGGGAAGGAGAAAGAGTCAATGCTAGCCCGATAACACTGTCGGCTGCCATTAAAAAGAAGGTGGGTGATGTAGAAGTGTTTTCTTAGTCATCTTCCACGTAAACCAGATCTAATCTGTGTAAGAATCATGGCTTAAACCAACGATAAATTTTGTTATTAGAGGTTATTAGAGTGCAGTGTTGCAATAAAATCTAGAAATAAAGCTTTCAAAACTCTAAAGAAGAATAATTTATCTTATTGTATATCAAAGAATGCAAGCACAAGTGAGAAGTGTAATAAAACTTACAAAAAAAGAATATTGGAGGACATTTTGTGATACAGTTGGTAGGGAGACCAAATGTGTAGTTGAAAATGGGACTCTGCTGAAAATGGGAGTATTTTGAGCCCATTATTGAGCCCATTATTATTTTCTATAATGATTAATGATGTTTTCAGGATCTAGGGGGGGGGACATGGGATTTTCACTATTTGCTGATGATGGTGCTATTTGGAAAAGAGGAAGGAATGTATCATTTATTGTAAAAAAAACTACAAGACACAATCAATAAAGTAAAAGAGTGGTCCTACAAGTGGGGCTTACAATTTTCTGTAGAAAATACCAAAATAATGTTTTTTACAAGGAAAATGATTGGGGAAGACATTCATTTACATTTGTATGATCAGGACTTGGAGAAAGTTGAAGTATTTACGTATTTGGGTATTTGGTTCGATGAAAGACTTACTTGTGCTTTTCATATTCAGAAGATTGTGGATAAATGTAAAAGAGTTTTGAATGTATTAAGATGTTTAATCGGAACAGACTGGGGGGCAGACAGGCAGGTGCTGATGGCCATATACACAGGTCTAATTAGATCAACATTGGACTATGGCTGTGTGGTATATGGGTCTGCAGCTTCTACGTCGTTGAAAAGACTGGAGGTTATTCAGTTTCAGGCTTTGAGGCTCTGTACTGGTGCCACTGGGACTACACCCACTGCTGCGCTGCAGGTTGAGTTGGGCCAAATGCCACTAGAACTTAGGAGAACTCAGCTTGCATTGAATTACTGGGCCAATCTTAAAGGGTATAAGTTGAATCATCCTACACTGGAAACTCTGAAACCATGTTGGGAGAAAGTGAGAAGAGAATCAAAAGCTTTGGGTGGATGATAAATCGAAAAGCAGAAGAATTCTAGATCAGTAATTTTGATGTCAGCCCTACGATCACATTGCCAGCAGTTCCCCCATGGATACTTCCTGAAGCTACCATTGACCAATCGCTGCTGTCTAAAAAACAGAAAGATAAAGGCTTCATATTAAATAAACATAGTGTTCAGCAGCATATAAACGGTTATTATGGTTACATACAAATATATACTGATGCATCAAAAAGTTCTGATGGACTTTGTGGGGTTTCAGTCGTTGTTCCAGAGTTTAAAGTGGCAATTGGAAGAAGAATAAGTGACAAACTCTCAGTATACATGGGAGAAATGCTGTCAATATTATTAGCCGTCCAGTGGGTGGAAGAAGTCAGACCAATGAGAACAGTGACATGTTCTGACTCGAGCTCGGTCATTACTACTCTCTTGTACGGCCACTCTGGCACTAGAGAAGACATCTTAATGGAAATAATAATATCTTTATACAGAATACAGATTATGGGGCTTACAGCTGTATTTCTTTGGGTGCCTGCACATATTAGTATTAAAGGAAATAAAGAGCCAGACAAATTGGCTAAGACAGCAGTAAGAAAGGAAATTATAGATATAACGGTAAAAATAAGCAAATCTGAAAAAAAGCATAGTTAAACAGACATTGACAGACAGATGGCAGGAGATTTGGGATCACGAAGAGACAGGTCGGTGGTTTTATAAGATACAGAGGAGAGTTGGGGCAGTAACAGGCACAAGAGGAAAGAGAGGACAAAATGTTATAATATCTAGACTCCGTTTCAGACGATCGAACGATGGACAGTATAGAATGGGCAAACATATCACTGGCAACTGTGACAAATGTGGACTGACAGAAACCATTACACATGTACTTTTACTATGTCCAGGATATAGGGTGTGTAGGAGACTGTTTTTCCTGTCAAGGACGAGGACACTGGTTTCTTTAGATTGAGAAGAATATAAATTTAATAATGAAGATAAAAGTTCAAAATACAGTTAACATTGAAACATGAAGGGACAAAACATTAAGACATACAGACATGGTATGAGGTCATAATCCGGGGAGAATATTCCCCAAAGACCTGTGGGTCCCACAGATGTTTGGAGCTATTCTGCCCCAGTCAGATAGGCGAGCTTTATTTAAAGACTTGGGTCACATGGTCACAATCTGTTTCTAAACATTTCCCTGATTGAAAGATGCTAGCCTTGCTTTGACTACAACAACCAAGGTCTTAGCAGATGGTTTACTAAAGGCCAGAACGACATCAGTTTAGGAGCCTTATAGTCAGACCTTTCAGCTAGACATTAATTAAGAGCAAGGTAATTAAGTTAATACATGAAATTCCTCTACAGGTGGAAAGAAACAATTTCAGACAAAGGCTCAGGAAACTCAAGATAGACCTGGATAAAGTTAATATTTTATGGGAACACCCGACGTATGACTGTTATAGAGCCTTATTTTTGTACCATATTGATAGTAATCTTTAAAGTCGAATATTTATTTGTTTATTTATTTATTTTTATTGTTTTATTATTATTTTTTCTCATTTTCTTGTTCATTTATTCTAATTATTATTAGTATTATTATTAGTAGTAGTAATATTAAATGATAGCATGCATCCTGGTCCACACTCCAAACCAGTTGGTGGCGGTAATGCACTATTAAGTTGTTTGCCAACCGCCATATAAAATGAACAAGACAACACAAGTGAACAGACATTCCTCTGGTTAGCTTGGCACATGAGCTTTGGCTGCTGTGAAGTTTCCGGTCTTTGTCTCGGTTGAATTGGGCTGCACGCCTAGTTGGCAATCCGGCGGTGCCTCTTTGTGAGCTCTTCCTACCTTCAGATCTGGTATCCCAGTGAGTAACATTTGGGAAGTTATAGGTGTGATGTTTGAATTTAGAGGAGACTGACAGCTGTGTGTATTTTAGGGAGAGATTCAGGAGGCAGCGGTCCTGAAATCAGCGGACACCAAAGCCTGCAAGGTTATGCCCGGAAGGGCTGCGACTGACAAGCAGTCCTGCTGATCGTTCCATTTATGGCTGCTGCTTTGCTCTGCTTTTTGCTTCATTGTGTTTGGTGACATCCTTTACTGGATTTTGCTTTTGTTTGAAAAATCCTCTTGTTTTACCTGTGCTCTCATCATCGGACTGGTGGAGTCGTGCAGCAGCTTCACTGCTGGTGACGGGGAGGACGCATCCACCAAGATCCTCTGTTTGGTGTGATGTCTCACTACACCTTCATGCGTCTCCCGTGGACCTCCTTAACTCTACGGATTGAGAGGCAATTGGAGCCTTGACTCCGCCCCATTGATGTTTTAAGGACTCGGGTTTTTAATCATCTTTATCATCTTTGTGTCTTAACCTTTTTTGTTTTTGTTTCAGAAATCTGAGGCTTTGGTGTGGGGTGGTGTCCTCAAGGTGTTTGCTCCCTGTCTTTTTGTGTTAGTCTCCCCTTTCTGGTTGCATGCCGTTCTCAAGTGTGCGTTGCTGTTAGTATTTTGCACGTGTGTGGGTGGTTCCTTATTGGAGCCCAACACCTTGTTTGGCCCACCTGTCCCCTGGTAAGCCTCAGCTCTGTGTTTTTATGTTTTTTTAATTTGTTTTATTGTTAATAAACCTTGTCTAATTGGACCCTTGTCTCATGCCTATTTAGTATTACGAACCTGAGTGCCTTGAGTTGGGTAGGATTAAGTGGTCCCTGGGGGTAGTCCCAGGGTGGTGTTGTCACATATTTAGAGCTCTGTTCATTCTTGCTCTTATCTCCCCGCCTGCCTCCCCACATAGCTTTTCAAAATCAATGCCATATGTCAGAACAAAATCAAGAGTATGATGATGGGAATGAGTAGGTTTGTGGACATTTTGTGAGAAGCCAATTGAGTTTAATATGGAGTTAAAAGCAATGTTTAAACTGTCACAAAGTACAATAATTTTATCAGTATTTAGCACTAAGTCTGATAAGGGGTCTGAGAAGTCGGTCAGAAACTGTGAATAAGGTCCAGGTGGACGATACACTACTGCTAAGAGAAGTGGCTTCTCTGATTTCCATTTTGCATGAGACTGAGTCAGGTGTTCAAAAGAATAACAACTAATCTTAGGTCTAGGACTGATCAATAACCCTGATAAAAGGTAGCTCCCACAGCACCACCTCCACCTGTAGTCCTAGAAACATGAACATTTAGTCAGGTGGATTAGATTCATTAATACCAACATGCTCCTCCTGCTGCAGCCAAGTTTCTTTGAGACCAAATAGATCAATATAATCACTTATCAGGTCATTAAGTAACAGACTTAGACGGAAGAGATCTGATATTCAATGGTTTAATTTTACTTTTTTGTCCTGTTAATGTTATTTAAGAAGAAGGTTTTCATGATTTATTCTACATGTGCTATTTGATTTATTATAGAGGGCCGGGGGACAGAGGGTTATGGGTTTTAGGGAGGGTGGCGGCAGGTGAGAGACTACAGGAAAGTGTGCAGGTTGGGTCCCGCACATGCAGACTCCAATCCTGCTCTGCTTACTGGTCTAATGCCTAAGTAGGAATGTCACGTTTAAATGAGAAATTCAAGCCATAAATCATATTTCTGGAAATAAGAGCTGCTCCATCTCGAGTGGGATGAATGCCATCTCTTCTAATAAGACCAGGTTTTCCCCAGAATGTTTTCCAGTTATCCAGTTAAATATTGCAAACTTTATTGCACCTAGTTTAGTATGCTGTAAGTTTTAACCCCTCAAGTTCTTTGAGGAATTACAGATACACTTTTCTTTTTAAGCTATATATAAATTACTGACCAGCTTAATGATACGTCAGGTAAGATCACAGTAATAACACTGCAGATAAAACTGTATTTTACCTGTGTCATAACTCAGAACTGTAACATATTGTAGAGCACTTTCTGTAAGACAGAAGAAAATGATTCATGCTTCACCTTTCAATCAGCTAAGGTGTTTACCTTTCTCTCCTTTTCACCAAGTAAAAGACTGTTGAACAGTATTTCCAAGTAACAATGGTTTTCTTTCTTGACCCCCAAATTTTGGATCCAATTTTATTATTTTTGTCAACTTTAACAAAAATTATGTAATGACCATTATTCCTGTCAAGGACGAGGACAATGGTTTCTTTAGATTGAGAAGAATATAAATTTAATAATGAATAAAAGAAGTTGAACATACATTAAAACATGAAATGAGACAATAAATCAAGACATACGGACAAGGTACAAGGTTATAACCCTGGGAGAATCCCTCCAGAGATCTGTTGTCACACAGAAGTCTGAAACTATTCTCCCCAGTCCCTTAGAGGCACCTCTGTTTAAAGACTTTGGTTATGTAGGTCAATCTGGAGCTCGTTCTTATATGACAAGCAAAGCTGAGGTCTCGTCTAAAGATTTGACAGAGATGTACAGCTTATCTATTATATGTACTGACATACTAAATAAAAATCGGTTGATAATATTGGTCCAGTTTACCGATACCGATATTAGAAAAACTGACAAATATCTGCCGATGCCGATAACAGCACTGATATATCGTGCATTCCTACTTTTTTTCATCACTTTTTTATTATTATTTGTACATTATATTTATAGAACATCTCTTCAACCAGATAGAGTTGTTTACACACTTGATGCCAATTAAATATCTTCCATATTATCAATATAAAACATCAGTTATCTCTTCACCCCCCCTAACCACATGGCGAGATAATTAGTCCACGACAGGACAGGTTGTGCACAGAACTGTGTCCATATATAAATGCCACATGCCAAACATTTTCTTTCTTGCCACCTCGACCAGGTGTCTTATTAAAACTATCTGCTTAACTTTGTAATAGTAAGAATGTTAAAGCTGCACTTTTACTTTACGGGCTCTCAGTGTTTATGGAGCTGACCACAACCTCCCTGCCACTCTCACAGCCAACCGGTGGATCCTGATAAAGGACAGCTGAAGTGTTAGCTCCCTTTGAAGAACTGACCAGGGATGTGAGCAAAGAGATTGCAACTGCAGCTGATGTGATCCCTGCCATTACAGTTTTTTATTTTTAATTAAATAACATACAATTTTATTTTGTTTTTATATTCTAAATTAACTGCTCATCCATTCTCCCAACAGCCCTGAGACATGTCCTGTCTCGTGAGCAAACCCCTGACCAGGGTGTCAAAACCATGAGAAGAACTGTACTAGATGCAGTGGAGACCCGCTTTGCTGAGGTAGAAAAGGAGCTTGTGTACAGCATCACCACTTTAGTGGATTCAACACAGGTAAAAGACAGGTAAGTCCAGTAAATGTACCATTTGAATTGTACTCCAATAATTTTTATCTTATAATGAATCACATAAGTCACCACAAGTTATTTAAGCCAATGTCTATTTTTCCTCCAATATAGATTTAGCACTGACATTACTGATTAGGTTATTTTTATCGAGTTAAGCCAGTTTCCCGACTTAACTGTTGTTCTATGTGATGTCTTGTCTTACATTTTAAAATTGTGGTTAATTGTTTTTTAGATAATTCACAAAGTCAGAAAACCCGAGCCTTGCTTAGGAATCTCTCATCCAGGAGATGATGAAGATGGAGAATAGGGCTGCCAATAAAGAGCCAGAGGCACCAGAGCCTTCAAGCAAGGCACCTCGTCAAGAAGCAAGAAGCAGCCTTGGCAGTGCTTTAGACGAGATCTTAGAAGAGTGTTAGTCAAAGGTCCAATCTGTGAGTACTACTTCTGTAGATGTCCAGATACAGATTTAACTCTCAGACCAAACCATTCCTAGGAAAAACAATCCACTAGACTATTGGAAAACTCACGCTACACAGTTCCTGTCACTGGCTGCTGTTGCAACCAAGTTTCTTTGTGCCCCCCTGCATCTCAGTGGACAGCGAGAGACTTTTTAGTGCTGTGTCAAACATTCCTGAGGAAAAAGAATCGGCTATCCCCTGAAAAGTTAGAGATGCTTATTTTTAAGAAAACCAGAATAGAGCCATAGAGTTCAATTAAGTTGAGCTCAATGTAGATCAAATATAAGACGTAATAACCCAGTGCCTTGTACGGTAATTGTATGTTAATGTTTTACACTTGAATGGTTTTACTCCAATAAGCTGCAAAATAGTTTACTTTTTTTTTTACAAACCTTGTGTTCAAAGAACTTTAAAATATTTGGGATACTGTCAGATAATTAATAATAAAAAAAAAATTCTCTAATGCCTCTATTTCTATGTTATTTTAATCTTAAATTTAGAGGCGTGTCCTTTCGACTGATGTGTGTTAGAGCACCATCACTGGTTGCAGCTCTGTACTGCGTACCTGCTGCTCCACCATGACGGAGCCCTCTCAGCTTTACCTTTTCATTCATTTTTGGATTTTCTGGTAATGACAAAACACCAAGATAGCAAAGGTAAGACCCGCCTATGGGCTTCAAATACTGTCTTCAGAAACCTATGGGTAATGTGACGTACGCGCTGTCCAGTATTTATACAGTTAATGAAAGACACAGATACTTCTGGACCAATGCAGAAAGATCTGTGTGTATGTGTGTTTCCCTGATTTGCATCCCAATAGGCATATGCTCTTACAGTTTTCTCCTTTAAAGCTTAATAACTCAAAAACATAACTCCTAGCAATTTGGAGCCAGTGGCAAATTTGTAGCTAATAAGATTTCCTATGTTTTGATATATAGTTTATGCTCTAGGATAAAAAGTCTGACTGTGAGAGACATCTGAAGCCATAAAATATCAGTTTTTGTCCAATTATGTCCATACTAAAATACTTTTTTAAAGAATAAATAGCACACTTCTGTAGGATAAGCCACATGATTTGATATATAGCTTTTTCAGGGTACGGCCAAAGCCCTAGTAGGAGTAGCGAACCGAAAATCAAGGCGGAAGAATAATAAACGCTTCCTGTGCTCTTCCTGCATGATATAGCAATTGGTGCGCCTCGCTTTCAGCATGGCACCCATAATAATCAAAATAAATGTACTGCCACAACTACTTTTTTTAAAATTTCAAATCATTACTTGTAAAAGTCCCAAATTCTAAATTTATTATGCTGAACAGAAAGCTTCTAAATTTTGGCAGAATAAGTGTCCAAGTCAGGCGGCAATCTGGTCTTACCAATACGGAAATGGAAATACTGGCTAGATGACTGGCTGCAATAGAGAGCAATGTCCATAGACTCCCATGTTAAAATGTTTATTTCAGCTGTGAAATTGGACATTTTAACATGGGAGTCTATGGGCATTGCTCTCTATTGCAGCCAGTCATCTAGCGGTGAGGGGTGAACTGAAAGTATATCCTTTTTCCTATAGGTGTCACCATCGGTAGCCAGAGAATGCCGCTTGGTTTGAATCTAGATGAAATACATGAAACAACTTCATATTCTATTAGAAAACCACTCTGAGAGCATAAAACAAGAGAGAAAAACAGCAGACAGAAACAGCCTGTAGGAGGCGTCAGCTGCAACAACATGAGTGGCTATCTCACAATGTTAAAGAATCCTTTAAAACATTCCGGGATCCAGATAGTAATCTGGATCACCTCCAAGTTTTGATCACTTCTTCATCTTCCCATTCTGGTTATTTCCTAAATAACTCATGAGGATCCATTGATACCATTTTGGGTTATGTTGTAAACAGACAAACAAAAAAATGCCGGCAAAACCATAGGAGGAAATTAGAAGATGGTGATATTCTGAGTCAAAGTTTTCTGAGGGACTTTCTTGAGCATCTTTCATGGAACACCACTGTTAGGTTACTCCAACTAGCACCTATCTAAAATGTACAAAAGATA
>JBAMHX010001053.1:0-15856 GCA_037177515.1 Pseudomugil tenellus
CCTGTTTCTCCCCCCCTTCTCTCTTCTCTCCCTTCTTCCTTTCTTCTCTCCTCTCTCCTTTTCCTCTTCTTTTCTTTTGGCCTTCTTGTCCTCTTGTGGTCCTGGTCTGCCTCTCACCTTTTGAGTAAAGGGGGATACCTGAGCATGTTCACTTTCCTGTGAGAACTTTTTACTTGCATGCCAGAATTGTGCGCAGTTTGTCACTGGTGGCCGGCTTTAGCGGGAGGGAGCTGTGCGTCTTGGTGACTTTAACTGGATACGGGAATTATTCATCACCCAACAACTTGGGGATTAGCATGGAGGGCAGTAGCCCTGCCTCTTCTTGACATACTTGCACACAAACAATTTTAATATTGTGGTTCGGAGAGTGAGCCTCTAAATCAAGTATTTTGGCCTGAAGCTGATTGTTGTGCCCTGCCAAGTTGGTGCATTTAGCCTCCAGTGTTTGCACTTGAGTCTTGAGATCATTAGCTTGCAGTTTATAAGCAACATAGATGTGGTACAAAAATTATTATTTTTGGTCGCAGAGAGGAGCACTAAACAAAAATGCCTACATCTTCCGCTTGTTCACTAGTGCTTCCATTTTTATTCCTTTTAAAGATTATTTTAGCTTTATTCTGAGTTCAAAGGGAATTGAACTCAGTGAGGATGGCCATTTTGGGAATATAATATAGGCGGACAAAGGTAGTCCAAGAAACTTATTTAATATGAGAGTCAAAGGACAGATCTTGGTCCAAATTACTAATCGTAATACTGGAAGCCACCTACTGAAGCAATTCCATATCAAGGTAGTCTTCCGGAAGTTTTCAGATCCAAAAAACAACCTCAGATTGTATGAATGTAGGAGAAAATTCAGAATCATCCAGGTCTTTATCAAGTTGATCAGAGATGATAACTATTGCTTTCTGTGTTTAATATATTTCAGCACTATGAGTCTTTAGCCAACAGAGCCTCCACGAACGGCCACATCATTGACATCTACGCCTGTGCTCTGGATCAGACTGGCCTACTGGAAATGAAGTGCTGCCCCAATAACACAGGGTAAAATCAGCTATTCACACCTACCAGGACATTAATTCTGCACCAGAAACGTGTTCAAACTAGAAGTTAAATATTTAAGTGAAGCTATCTTCAGTCTCTTTGCATCTTCTGACCATGTTTTTGACTGCAGGGGATACATGGTAATGGCTGACTCCTTCAACACGTCTCTGTTCAAACAAACCTTCCAAAGAGTTTTCATCAAAGATGTTCAGGGTACCTTCAAGATGGCCTTTGCTGCAACATTGGAGGTGAAGGTATGAATGGGAAGCCCCCAGAACTCGGTGCCTCTACATCCTGATCACCATTGTCTTGGGTTCACGAATCCTACTAAGCTTGTTTTTTACTTACAGACATCCAGAGAAATCAAAGTATGCGGAGCCATTGGTCCATGCGTGTCCCTAAACGCCAAAGGACCCTGTGTCTCTGAAAACGTACGTTATCATTAACACAGGTGATCTTCCACTGCTCCAAACTGTCTTCTGCAGGGAGATCGAAACTGGATCCTAATTTTTGACATCGAAGTTCAACGTTTCCAGTACAAAGGGGCCCCACAGCTTATTCAAATATATTAACTCTATTAATTTAATTGATGTCACTCCTAGTATTATTTGGATTCAATAACTAAACCAAATCCAGTTTTGTTTATTAGCTAGAATCATGTCGGATATATGACATGGTTCAGTGATATCATCAAAAAGACATTTATCATTTTTTGTGACAATTTGTCCAACAACACCTTTTATCATCAGCCGCAGTAGGCAAACACAGGAGATAACTTATTATGCACACTAAGGTGCAATGTTCTCATTTTATTTTCAATTTCGTAATGAAAAATAATTAAAGAATCAATTGAATACTATTCAGTGAATGCAAGAAAGTAAAACAATACATAGAGAACATGATACCTGACTTTGTGGTTCACAAAATATTTCATTCCTGAACTCACCTCTCCCCATACACCACCAAGATACCAAGACAGGTGATGCGCCCAAATTAGTGTAACTTTTTGTAATCACAAAATACACAATTAAGGTTGCACACACCAGCCAACTCAAAATCATAAAACCACTTGGATGTATGGCTCCTACAATCATATATATGTGACTAACATGATGATAATTCATCAAATAAAATTAACCTGCTACGACAACACATGTAAATGTTCACGTCAGAACACAAAAACTACTAATTATAAGATTTTACTGCAGCAAAACAATGTTTTTGTCGTAGATAATGGTAATATTTCTGTTGTCTCAAAAGATAACTTCTTCTTCCTTTGACCTAAACTTCATTTCGATTCAGTTCAGTTCACCTTTATTTTTATAGCGCCATATCACAACAATGTCTTCTCAGGGTGCTTCACAGAGATCAATCAATCATCCCAATCTCCCATCCTGAGCAATCTCCCATCCTGAGCTTGCATGAGGCGACAGTGGGAAGGAAACCTCCTGTTTAACAGGGACAAGAAGGCAAAACCTCCGGCAGAATCCTGCTCAAGGAGGGTAGCCATCTGCCTCGACTTGCTGGGGGTGGAGAGGACAGGAAAGACGGATCAATATACACTGCAGCTGTTAAACTGTTATTAAACATGCAAAACAAAGTTTTTTGCGGCCCTCTAGGTTGTGCTTGAGACCCCAGCTTGGGCCACTGCCCAGTGATGAAGAATCAGTAATCTGCTCCAAACTTTTTAATTTATGTATATAAATATTAATACAAAAGCAGCTTTGTTCTTCTATTTAGACTTCAGTTGTCCATCTTACAGTTCTGTGGTGTGGTGTTATGGCATTTTTCATACAATTCATACAATCGGCAGGACAAAGTGCTTTACATTAAAAGCAAAAGAAGGGGAAAAAAGTACCCAACGAATCCTCCAGATTGAGAATCTATGAAACCCACATATACACAACATACAGCTCATGCTTACAGATGAGATAACACAGCAACACGTGTAGTTATGTCTCAAAAGCCATCATCCCAACTCCTATTTAAGTGTGTTGGGAAGCTAAGACATTGGAAAAATAAATTAAGATAAACTAAAAAATAAGATAATAAAACATCAAACATAAATATAAAGATATAATAAAACAATAAAAGACTAAAAGAATAAAAAAATAAAACCATGTGTAAAAAGATTTAGTAAAATAGTAAATTAACTTAGAAGGAGGTAAAAACAATTACTACCCCAAAAATTATTATTCAAAAGCTTTAAGAAAAAAGTATGTTTAAAGCTGTCTCTTAAAAATATCAACACTCCCTGCTGCTTTCGGGTCCTCAGGAAGGCCGTTGCACAGGTGAGGACCATAACACCAAAACAAGCGTCTCTATATGTCCTGGGGCCTGTACTATGAAGCGTGATTAAGTCAGCTGGCGCTTACTTCCATTCTCTGGATTGACTCAGACAAACATTAGGGATAAGCTGTACTACGAAACGGGCTATCAACTCACTAACTCGATCCAGAAGTTTCCACTGAAGATAAGTGCGTGTTCACATAAAAGAGGTGGTACTCTGAGGATCTGACCAATCACAAACATGAACAAACCCAGAGAAGTGTATTTCACCATGGAGGAGCAGAATATCATTCTCCACAAATACAAAGAATTTAAAGACATGCAATATAAGCTATATATAAGCAAAAGTAACGCTGTAGGAAGTAATGCAGGCAGAAAATAGCGACTCCGTTAATGCGGACGTTAATCAGATCATCCGATACTAATTAATGGGGCAGTATAAACTGACAGCACTCAGATCACTGATCTGTTTTAGATGCAACCACAGTGCAATTAAAAGGACATGGGAGCAAGTAAGGGTCAAATATAAAAACATAAATCGAAGCGGTCAGTGACAAGGCTTTATCACTGTATCTTTTGTGTGGATGAAACCTCGTTAATGCAGTGCACATACCTGCATGAAGCTGCCCCCCGCCCTTGGAAACTTCACCAGCCATAATAACGTTATTATATCTTAAAAACCTAAGCAGCACAAACGAAAATGTCATTGGCACAAACCACCGCTAACAGATGATTGGGACTATTTTAAGTGTGGTTTGCGAGGCGGGCCAGGCATGGGGGTGGTGCGCACTGTTTGTGGTCCTACTGTAAGTGCCCGACTGTGTTGGGTCACGTTTGCTACAAACTCTCTAACAGCTGCATATGTATCTCCTCCCATCTGATATAAATCTGGGCCTTTGGTATAGCATGTCATCTGTAAAGTCTAACGGGTTGGATCTGTCCCTGAAGACTCATCAGGATCCTCTTAAAAATGTGCAAAACATTTATTTTATGAGATCTGATTGATCAGGAGGTGGTGCTTTTTTACTCACTGATCTCTTATCCTGGAACATAACCAGCTTCTGTGCAGATTAGCTGTTCAGAAAGTGTTTCTGCAGTGATTCAGCTGGATCAAAAGTAAGCCAGCTTCGTAGTACAGAAAATCCAGAAGTAATTCCTGAAGTTATCCAGATAAGCAAAAATCCAGTTTCGTAGTACAGGCCTCCAGTCCCTGCCCTCTGGGTAAACAAGAGACCAACCCCTGACGACCTGAGAGCCCTGGCAGGTTCATAAGCTAAAAGCAAGTCTGATAAATACTTTTGAGTCAGACTTTTTAGTGCTTTAAAAACAGACACAGTAAGTCAATGCAAAGATTTTAGGGGTAGTGTAAAAAAAGCTCTCCTTATGGTCTTCGTCAGCTGACGGGCAGCTGAGTTTTGTAAAAGCTGGAGTGGATTTATACATTTTTTTTAGAAAGACCTGAAAGAAAAGCAGTACAATAATCAATACTAGAGGTGATAAAATCATAATTCAGTGTATCTGCATTGACCTTAGAGTGGAACTGGTCACACTCTGGAAATTTGTTGTTGCTATAAGTTTTAAAGCTAGTTTCTCTGTGTGCTTCATTCAAGACCAATGATTTAAATGTCAGTTGAGCTGGTTGAGCCATCTAAATGGCGAGTGCAAAACATGATACAGCCTTGTAAAACTGTATCATCCGTATTGGTTTTATCTTATTTGATTTTTTTGTACATATTTCTAAGAAGGAATTTTTCTTGAATTTTACCTTTTTTAATTTTGGAAGTTTATGCCATGTCTCCTGACTATGTCCCCAATGGGCAACATGTAAAGATTAAAAAGAGTTTGGCTTAAAACTGAGCCTTGGGGAAGACTATACAACATCTTTTATCTCCCAGAAGCTGACTCATAAATGCTTATAAAAAATCCTGTCTGTCAGAGAAGGTCTGAAGCAGTTTAAAACGGTACCAGAGAGGTCATTGATAAAAGTTTCCCATGATCCACAGTTTCGAAGGCAGGATTAAGGTCAAGCAGGACAAGAACTAATAGATTTTTTATGTTCAGATTAGTTATTATCTATATTCAATGTATAAATAAAAACAATTTTGTTGAAATTTAACATATTTGTCCTTAATGATTTTTAGAGCAGTAGTGCCAATGTCCAGTCCTTAAAATTTACTATTGTGAAACTTTTAGATGCAGATGCATTCACACAACAGATTAAAAAAAAATTAATCATCTCACACAGATTTAATTTAGCTCTGTGGAGGGCCTGGTCACCAGACATCCAATTGATCCACATGTGTTGGAGAAGTGATTTATCTAAATGTTTCAGGATTATGTGTCTTGAGGACAGATTTCGGAACGTCTGCTTTAGAGAGTTATCAGAGTTGCGTTTACTGTCCCCAAATGGCTAGCAGTGCCCCTGTATCTATGTTGATATGTGTGGTCTGCAGAATACACAGTAACAAGTAGTTCGACTATGTTTTCAGGAGATCGGAACAGGAGGAACCTGCCAATGGAAGATTTGCGGTTTGGATCCAAGCACCACGATGGCCCTTTACTTTGAAGTGGTCAATCAGGTATGAAGACTAACCTCTGACAGCCAATGGTCACTAAAGCTAAATGATTAATGCTGCAAAATGAAGAAAACAAATCACGTCAGACTGAAGAATGGCTTTAACGGTTAAATTTAACAAAATTATGTCAGAGAAAACAGTGTGATGATGAATTGTTCATGGGATATTTCTCCATCAACTGGGTTGACAGTCAAAATTCCAATAAGCAATAATACGAAGCTACGAAGCTGGTCAACGCAGAATTCTCCACTGTAAACAGTGCACGCTTACATAAAACCGGTGGTATTTGCTTTATTTGACCGAATACAGACATGGACAAACCCTGCTGAGCAGCATATTTCACCATGGAGGACCAGGCAGTTATTCTCCAGAGTATGAAGAATTTGAACTGATCAATAAGACCAATAAGACCTGATTCAAATCAATGTGTAATTTGTGAGACTTGTGTTGAGTTTCACAAGTTCTGCACAAGTCTCCTAATACCCCATTCATTTGGATCAGGTGTGATGCAGCAGGAAAAACTTGCAGGATTGGCAGTGGAGGACTGGAGTCTGTAGACTCGGAATAAAATGTGACCTGCTGCAGTCACGCAATGTAAAGCTCAATGTAGACAAATATTGGGAACATAATGTCTTACCCGATGCAGGCAGTCCTGAGGCCTGTAGCAAGAAGCTAAAGTTTCTCTTATCAAGGTAACTTCAGAGTTAACTCTGGGTTTTCTTGGTTCACTTACTGGACCCAATCACCATGATAATTTTTGCTGGATTGTCAACCTGTTGAGGAGCAGTTTATTGTCTGGGTAAGAGATTAGAGTATAAAAGCACTATCTTCTTCTTCTGACCGATAAGTTTTCTTGGAACATGACCTGTTGACATTGGTGGACAGATTGTCACTCATTTCTAGGATTATTTTATTCATCACTTGGACTACTTATACTCATTCCCAGAATTTCTTTACTCATTCCTAGAAATTCTATACATATTCAAAGGACTACTGTAGTTACTTTTTTTGAGAACTTATTGGCTCATTCCGAAGGATTACTTTTCCTATTTTTAACCCTCTAGGCGCTAAAGTCGCAAAATTACGACAAGCAGCATTGCTGTATAAACCGGGCTCTATCTATAAATGTGGTGCCGCATGTTGTTACTACTTTTTACCAGGAGATGGTGGACATTTTTGTGCCTGTAATCTGAGGAGCATTTGAAGGTATGCTTCTATTAAAAGTTTTCGAGTAAAAAGAGTTTGTAAAACACCCGCCGTCAGAGAGACACGGCAGCCAAGCTATGGCAGCAACGCAGAGCGGAGCAACAACAGAACAGAGCAAAAGAGTGTTTTTTCATTTACTCACAATGCTGAGAGGTGGGTTTACCACAGATAAAGTCCGTCATCAGGTGCTGGCTAACTCCGATTTGGAGGAGGAAGACATACAGTTGTCCAGTAAAGCAGAAACTGACATTAGTAGTGACAGTGAGTCTGCGCGCCATAGTCCACAATCAGCACATCTCTTCACTTCAGCGGTGGAAGCATTCTGCAAACGCGAAGCAGGGAATGTAGTCCAGGTAGCAGAGAGGCCATAACACCGCAAATATAGGTGTTATGGCCTATAGTGCGGTGGTGGCGTTCACTGCCGCATCGTAAATTACGTTGGATAATGAACGGCAGTTCTTTAGAGAATAATATCAAATGTGGTTCTGAAATGTTCATGAGCCTGTTGGTTATTGTGGATACAATCTGACTAATTCTGAGCCCACTGATTTCATCTCTCTGTTTCTGAATGATAAATTCAGAAGCATCATAACAAATAATACAGATATGCCCACCAGGTCTTTGAAAGGGACATTATGAACCCAACGTCAAATTTTGGTTTATACTAAAGACATTTCTCATTTACAGTATGCCTTTATCTCAAATAACTTACAAGCTATAGCCTTGTGAAAGCTTGATATCAAACTTGAACATTTTTCAATATGAGACCACCTTTTGATGCAATATACATTCGTAATATGCAAATGAGATGAATAATTACACTCCAATCATAGAACTTGAGTTATATGAAACAATTTTCTCATTGACGGTGTACCTTTATCTCAGACTACTTGCAAGTTAGAGCCTTTTGAAACCTTGATATCAAAATCGAACATTTCTCAATATGGCAGCCACATTGTGATGTCATAATATGCAAATTAGATTAATAATTTCTCTCCCATCCCAGACCTTTAGTTATAATAAACAATTTTCTCATTGACAGTATACCTTTATCTCAAACTATTTTCAAGTTACAGCCTTTTAAAATCTAGCAGTCAAAAATGTAGATTTTCTTGAAAAAACTTTGGCGCCTAAAGGGTTAAGGCTACTCTTATCATTCATATTTACATTTTCTAGTGTGTTCCAGGAGATTTTCTCAGACACAATGACAAATATCTTTATTCTGTAGTAATATCACATTTATCAGCTTCCTGTAGAGACCAATATTAAACTTACTGCCCTTGTCGTTGTGAATATATACGTAGTCTACTCTAGGGATGTCATTTCAGAAAGGAGGCAGAAAATTAAAACTAGTAAAGAAGAGGTTAATAATGTGTGAGAAGTTAACATATGACTGACAATACGAATGTCTTTAGATAACTTTTCATTGTTTCTGCATCCATCTCTCAATCTTCAACCAATTCAGTATATTGGAACATCTATGTGAAAATTAAACAGAGTTAAAGCTGCAAGTAGCGTTGGAGGCCCTTGCACCTACAACGCCGCTCAGCCTACCCAGTCACCTCGACACGTGTCCCACGCTTTGCTCAACCTCACAGCAGTCAGACTTGACATTCAGTCATTACAGTCTTCACATCAGGCCATTTAGGCTTGTAAATAGGTCACTTCCTGGTTCCAGGTGGGTGGGGCTACAATCGTGACTTCATTTAGACACATGTTTGCGGTCATGAAAGGGTGCTGTATTTCAGAGACCGAGCTAAACCCTGGAATGCAGTGTCACCAAGCGGAATATCAGTAGCTACAGGGCTCCCAAGAGGAGGCAGGTCCTCGGGTACTTCAACCTCCACAGGTGATTCCACTGATTTCTCCTTTATATCAGCCCCAGGGAAACACAAGGACCAGCCTTCTCCGTCCGGTGATACTGGCTCAATCTTCACAATGGAATCAGGCAACTGCTCGCTATCAAACTTGAGAGGAATGTCTGTTACGATTGTTGGACCACTATCAGGAGGCGGCACAAGGGCAGAGAGACCTTCAGCAGCACTGGATGATGGAACCTCTGGAACAGGATGAACCCCCTCCACCTCAAATCTTACTGGAGGGGGCATAATGCAAGCGGGTGCTTCCCACAATGAGTGTCCTCTCCCAAAGAATCCTCAGAAAAGGGCTGACAGGACTGACGTGTCTGAGGGACCGTCTCAACCGGTGACTCCCAATCAGTTTCAGGGAGGAAACCACATGGTGGGAGAAGATCCATATGTAATGTTTGAGCCAGCCCATCTCCACTCTCTGGCTTTACCATGTATACTGGAAGATCTACATGGCACTCCACTGCGATGAAGACGTCTTGCTCCCATCTGTCGCTTAGCTTATGTTTACCTCTCAGTCGCGCTGCACGCACCAGCACGCGGTCACCAACTTCCAGCTTTGATGGAAAAATCTGTCGATCAAATCTGATCTTGTTTTTCTTAGATGTCTTTGCAGCATTTCTTGAAGTGATGCAGTTGCTCTCCTCCAGCCGAGACTTCAGATTTTGAACGTATTATGAATGAGGCTAAGGCTTATCATCAACCTTGTCACCTGTTTCCATCCGATGTATGATCTCACAAAGGCTCGGATAAGCCTTCGTCTTCCCTTGGAGTTCAATAGGGATTAAAACAGAAAAGATCAGCATACCATGGGAGTCCTCAGTGTAACTACTGGGAACGGCTTCTGCAATGATGGACAGATTCAACCAGGCACTGGTAGCCTGAGTGCGAACCAATCAACTCTGACAAATTGCGTTGACAACCTCGGGTGGAAATGTTTAGCCTCCATGAGCTTGAAGATGCTGCCATGTAAACTGGTTAAGGCAGGCAGACAGAACATTCATGAGGATGCCTAGAGTGTGCATCAGCATCCAAATTCTGCTTACCAGCTCGATACTGCTAGGTGAAAGAGAATGTAGAGAGAGCGGCCAACCACCAATGGCTTGTTTCATTCAATTTAGCTGACATCAGGATAAGTAAGTGGATTATTGTCAGTCACCACAGTGAATGGGCTCCATACAAGGAATCCTGAAATTTCTCTGTAACACTTCATTTTAGCGCTAGAAATTCCAACTTGTGGGCCGGGTAGCGGCTCTCACTGACTGATAATCCTCTGCTTGCATATGCTATTACCCTTAACTTCCCTTCTTGTTGCTAGTACAGAGCAGCTCCAGGTCCAGTAGTACTGGCATCTGTATGAAAGATGTAGGGTAATGCTGGATCTGCGAAACCCAGGACTAGCGCAGTGGTTAGTTTGTCAAGGAGTGTAGTAAAAGCAAGTTGACACTTAGGAGTCCAACGGGAACCAAAAGGCTGTTTTGGGTCAAACTACGTAGTCTTGGGATCTTGGGTTTTTCATTTCTTACATGCTAGTAAATATCCATGGGTCAGGTTATTGAGCGGTTTGGCATTGGCTGCATATCCTTTGATAAAACAGCGGTAATAGCCTGCAAATCCCAGAAAAGATCTTAAGATCTTCAAGTTAGTTGGAACTGGCCAGGATTTCAGTGCAGCTACCTTTTCCGGGTCTGTTTCAACACCCTTTTCCGAAACTATGTGACCCAAATAACGAACTGATGAATAGAAAAATTTGCACTTTTCTGGGGAAAGCTTCAACCCGTATTCTCTAAGACGGTCCAGCACTCTCAGTAGACTGGTCTAATGTTCCTCCAATGTATTAGAGAAACTGTTCAGGTCATTCAAGAATACAAAAACCTGTTTCCAATGAAGATGGCACATGCACTTTTCCATTAATCTTTGAGGACGTATTGGTGACCCCTTGTGGCTTTCTGTTAAATTCCCAGAATCCGAGAGGTGTGACAAAGGCAGTGTTGGCTTTATCTTCTACATGCATTGCTTTCTGATAATAGCCTATAATATAATAGGTGAAAAGTGCTTGGAGGAAAGTGAACATGCTCAGGCAATCCCCTCCATTCAAAAGGTCCGAGGCAGGCCAGGAGAATCCTGAGACCAGGAAAAATGGCAGCCAGATTTAGCCAGATTCAGTTAGAAAATAATCCGTTGTAATTCAGCAGCTGTTTGTGATGACGTGCAAAAAAAAAAAAAAAACAAAAACTGCTGTTGTCTTTCAACATTATTGTGACTCTGAGAATGGCTGATCTGGCAGGTCATGTCATCTGAGAACTTTATTAGTCTGGATGTGTTTCTTCATTTTAGTCTCGTACACGCAGGATTATCCTGTAACTTATTATTATCCTATTGGTCAGACGAAGCCAGCGTTCCACCTCTCATATAATCAGATTTGTCTGTACAACACTCTTTTAATCTAGGAGTCAACTTCATGTGAGGCGGAGTACCACCATACTCCTTCTGGGGAGTCTGGTTATGGTTCACCCACTCTTCCCTCCTATTATCTCACATATTGATTTATTGGTCTGTCTGCTTTTGTTTATCTTTGATGCAGCACAATGCTCCGATCCCTCAAGGCGGCCGTGGGGCAATCCAATTTGTCACTCAGTACCAACACTCATCAGGACAGAGACGCATTCGAGTCACCACTACAGCCAGGAAGTATGATAATACACCTGCAGCTTCCACACCTCAATTTGTTGCATTAGGAGCATGTAGAGTTTTCATCATGTCTTTGGAGCTATAATTTTATACTGGCCAAATTCTGTTGAGTCACAGAGATGAAGTATTTGACTGTCCCTGTGAAACAACATAGCTACAAATTAAATATGTTTGAAAACAATAATCTGCTGCTTTGTGTGAAACATCCTGTATTATTTGTACAGTTGGATGTGTGCATAGACGTTTGTAAGTGTTTGTAAAGCATTTGATGCTATAAAAGTGCCTGAAATAAAACCAGTGAACACTTGCTGGTTTTTACATACTTAACAAGATTATATCCATACTGAAGCAGCTACTGATTTGTTGCCTGGTTTATCAACCATTTGTATGGACATTCTGCTTAATGTATGCATATGAGCATTCCCACATAATGAATAGGATTTATTATTTTGTAATTGTAGAACATGTGTACACTTAATCATCATTTTTTTCCCCATGTCTCTATAGAAAGCCTAGTAGTAGATTAGAGAATCTGCATTTTTGCAGGTGTCACAGTGATCTCAGGATCCACATTCTTTTTTGGTCTAAATAATTATCATTATTTAGTATAATAATTATCATTTTGGAATGTGCCGCTAGGTGGCTGTAAACTATAGTAGATCTGTCCTAACTTTTGTGATTTTTGTAATATAGGCGTCTTTTTTTAAGACATGAGCTGTCAATTTGGGTTGTAAAAGAAGACTTTTCATGCTGGCAAGAAGCTGTGACTTGTTATGGTGAGTCTCCATGACTTATTTACCACTGAGACCAACTGATAATGCTCTCTATATTCAAGGTTATCAGTCAAATAACACTTCAAATACAAATAGAGTTGAAAAGAAAGAGAAGAGGATGCAGGGCAGGAGTGAGGCAGAGAGATAAACAGTGGAGATTTAAACCGTTTCTCCCAACTGTTGTGATAGGTAATATTAGATCGCTACAAAATAAACAAGCTCCAGGTGCTAATGGAGCATATCCCACACTGTAATGCGTTTGTACATCGCTTCAAGACGGTCCGTGCAGACTGCAATAACCAACTCAGCGGAAAACTAAAGGGAGGTGAAGTTGCAGTACTGGCTAACCAGCGTTTATGTCATCCTGGACACGTTATAATCTGGTTCTTCTCACCTCATCCTACACCCCCACGGCCGCTTCCGGTCCTCCCTGACAAGGAGCCCCTTGCCACCATGAACAGGTGCTTTGGGACGTTATGCATGATGCAGTCGCTAGATTTTTGTGTTTATGCCTCTGGTACTAAGTGGACCCAGTGATTCATGGACTACATTCTGATTTGCCTTTAACTGACCAATTACCTTAAATGGTGAAGTCAATATGAAATAGAAAGTTGGTTATGTATTGTAACCCCAGATTCTATGAGCATAGGCGCCTCACTGGCTCCTCCTTAGCTGAAGAAAAAGCTTATTGGCTGTTGGGAAACAACACAATTTATACAGCACCAAGGTGAGGCAAACCCAGAAGGTGGGCATGGACTAAAGGTTTCAATGCTGTGTGCATGCATGCTGGGATAAACTTGCTAGCAATAGCCTCAAAGGGCTGCGCCTGTACTCATGAAAACTTAGGTACAATACATCACCAACGTTCTTATATGTGCTTTAATGTTAAGGTGGGTTTTTTACGTGTCCTAGTCTGCATCTGCACGTTAGTAAGGTGAATAGAATGCTCAGCTTTTATTCTCTCCTTAGATATTGACATCCTTAGCTGTACTTCTGTCGCCTTCTCAACTGGTTTGGTTCTCCTGTGGCCCTGCTTCCATGTAACTCTTGGGGATGGGGTTTGAAGGTGGGATAGGTTGATTTCCTGGAGTGTGCTGTGGTGGAAGAGGGGGAAACCCTCTCAAGGTTCAGCGAGACTTCCAAGCACGGCCAGTCTATATATACTATTTTTGTGCATTTACTCGGACATGTAGATAGAGCACAGGACAAAAAGTTGGCTTCAGGTTTTCCCTGAAGATGGGTATGCCCTAAAGATGGGTATGTCATACATCTGAAATGTACAGAGAGAATGTTCTTACTTGAAATAAGTCACACATAGCATGGTATGTCACTTTATCATTTTCTCTTATGAGGTAATTGCTGGTTATCTAGATGGTGCATTTTTTATGTCAGAAAAAATATGGACATTGAAGTCTGGTTGTCATTAGCTTAAGAATGTACAAGATTAAAGGATGTTCAGGCCTTTCTGCAAGGTGGTGCCTGATACATTATATGATTATACAATGACATGCAACTATCAATTATACAATTAACAGCACAAAAGTTAGTCTGTTATTCTCCAATAGAGAGAAATCTGATGTATCTATACATATTGACCTCGTGGGTAGACGTTATTAGTGCTGGTTGCTGTAGACTTCTGGATAATTTCACAGAATTATATTTTTTCTAAAGTGGAGAGCAGAGAGTTGATTAATTGTTGATAATAATAGCTATAGCTCAAAGGAAGCGGAGTCTTTCCCCCGGAATGGTGGGAGATTGAATCCTAGTTTCCCCTTGCTACATGTTGGATGTGTCCTTAGGCAAGACCCTGTGTGTGTGTCAGAATGTGCTGTATAGTGTAAAGTGCTTTAAAGTTCAATTTACCATACTTGCCAGCTAATTGAATGTGGTAAAAGCCAGTAAACAGGCAAGCAGCTGTATACACTCATACCTGAACAAGAATGGCATGTTTCCTGCATGTCGGTCTCTCCAGTACCAGACCCAGCACATAGAACCAATAGCAATGCTCTAGGACAGTGGTGGGCAACTCCATCCCTCGAGGGCTGCAGTCATCTAAGTGTTTGCATCACACCTGACTCATATCAATGGATAATTAGCAGATTTGAGTCAAGTTTAACATCACAAGTCTTTTAATTAAATCTGATGTGAATCAGGTGTGTTTCAACAAGGAAACTCACAACACTTGCAGGACTGTGGCCCTTGAGGACCGGAGTTGTCCACTTCTGCTCTAGGGAGTCTAAAAGGGCTTTTTAGCTTAGGGCTTTTCATCATTAAGGGCCAGGAAATGATGGTGATTCCTTAAAATGCCCTCCTAATTATCCCATTTGCAAAGTCTTTCAGTGGACCCAACACAACCATGGCAAAGCATTACGCACAAGTGTCATCAGTGTAACTAAATATTTGCAGCAACCAGTCTGATTGGGTCCACATCAGCCTGGGGATCAACATAATGATGAGAAAACTGATTAAAAGTTTCATGAACTTTGATTTAAAGTTTAGGTTGACTTAAAAGGCTTTTTTTTATGTTCATTTAAAAAGGTCCTTGTGTATAGTTTTGATTCCCCAGCTTAAGTGTATAAGTAACACAGCTCTTTTTAATGCTTGTGTTAAAGTTTATGTTTAATTGAAGTTTGACCTGGAGTAAAATTAAATGTATGAGAAGAAACATGATTATGTACTCAAATAGACATGTCTGTAAAGTGCCCTGAGATTACATTGTTATGAAGTGGTGCTATACACATGAAGCTGATTTCATTACAATTGAATGCCTGGTGGCTTCAAAAACTCTTCTCACCATCTGTATTGCCAGTTTCCCCTGTCTCCAAAACCAGCTTATGCATCGGTCAGAGTTTGCATGAGGAGAGATGCACATTCTGCATCAAGTTTATCAAAAGGGACATATGCCAATTTCAGGACATTTTGTCTTATAAATGAGACGCTATGTCTTTTGCCTCCATTATTGATAAAAACTTACTCCTGGTATGAAGCAGCAGCCAACTAGAAGAGCTGTTATGTTCATTACTTAGCTTGTAGGAAGAACTTTCACTGCTAAACAAGCAGTTTGTCACAGCTAACTTTCTTCTCTACTCAGATCTGCACTCTGGTCCAAATAAAAGCAGTGGACTTACTGCATCAATTCACAGTTTTATGACTCAATGCACATAGGTGATACCATCAACAGCAGTTTTTTGTTTATTGTTTTATTGGGATCCCCATTAGCTGGCCATTTAATGGCTGCTAGTCTTCCTGGGGTCCCTTAAAAAGAAAGAAAGAAAAAGCAAAAGTTTAATGAACATACAGAAGAAGAAGAGAGAAAAAATAACAGTAATAATAATATACATATATACATGCACACATATACACACACATGCATACACATATAGTATTTCAAAGATGTACAGCAATACGATTA
>JBAMHX010001253.1:0-15840 GCA_037177515.1 Pseudomugil tenellus
CATTTTTGCACTTAGTTGTGATCGGTAGGAAATTATACTAACTTGAGAAATTTGTTCTAGCTCTTTGCAGAAACTCAAATCTAATTAACATAGGAAAAAAAAATTAGTGCACCTAGTACTGCAGGCAACACCTGCGCACAACTAGAATACAGCAGTTCGACTGCACTTATCTATGATGTTCTCTACTGTTTGATTCTGTGCTTGTGTTGTTCTTATTCTCAGATGTAAGTCGCTTTGGTGAAAAGCGTCTGCTAAATGTCTCTAATGTAATGTTTATTAATGTTTAAATGTATTTATCAACTGTTCATCCGTTATAAAGAAGTTTTTTTTTCTATATACGTTAATCTAAATAAATTATCATTCATTCGATTTAAAAAAAACAGCATCATACACAATCAATCAGACTAGTTCTCAACACAAGCGCAAAGATGGAAGGGTGCTGAGGGTCTGCGATTATGCCGCCAGAAACATTTTTGCTGCCCGCTGCATTTCCTGTTTTATTATGTTATTTATTTTTTGGTTTAGTGCTGATGAGTGTAACTACGATGTGTAGGCAATTGGAAAATTATGAAAATATGGAATGAAGTGCTTATTTGTTCAATCTGGGACACATTTGTTTTTAAATTAAAAGAATTCCGAATTTTTTGGTAACAGCACAATGTTCAAAGTGACATTTGTTAAGTTATCACTTTGGTCTAACTTATATCTTCCTTACCATCTGTCTCTTCTGTCTGTCTTCCTGAAAATATATACATCAGCTTTGCACAATTGGCAGCATGCTCAATTAGTTCCTTTCTCTTCTTTAACCTGGCTTTTTCGGCCCCACCTGGTCTCTTCCTATACATTTTTTCTCATTAACCAGCGGATGAACCGCTTCTCCCCCTGCCAAGACTTTTTAGTTGATACCGGTTGAGAGTTGCTTTGGAGGACTCAACCAACTGTGAGCTATGCAAAGGGGTGTTTCTGTCACATGGTAGCTCACAAACTGCCTGCTCCTAAAGGACAGGCAGTACAGAGATTCATTTATATTCTACCGAGACTATTTTCTCTTGATGCTGGCTGACCAGCCCATGAAGGAAGCGGCCCACCGGGAATCCTCCCGACTTTCCCGATTACAATTCCGCCCTTGGGTGTGTCACATCAAGATGCTCATCATGATTAGTGCACAGAGTTACCTTAGACTGCCCACAATAAAAGGCCTCAGGACTCAGAACCAGTCAGACTCTGGTGTGACTACATTTGTCTCATGCAGTGCAACACATCTTCGCATAGAGTTTATCAGATTGTCAATTGTGGCCTGTGGAATGTTCGTCCACTCCTCTTCAATGTCTGTTCAAAGTTGTTGGACATTAGTGGGAACTGGTATGCACTGTCGTATACGCTGGTCAAGCACATCCCAAACATGTTCAATGGGTGACATGTCCGGTGAGTATGCTGACCATGCAAGAACTGGGACCTTTTCAAGAATTGTATACAGATCCTTGCAACATGGGGCCATGCATTATCTTGCTGAAACATGAGGTAATGTTTATGGATTTATGGCACAACAATGGGCCTCAGGATCTCATCACAGTATCTCTGTGCATTCAAGATGCCATCAAAAATGCACCTGTGTTCTTCATTAATAACAGATGCCTGCCTATACCATAAGCCCACCACCACCACGGGCCACTTGATCCACAACATTGACATCAGCAAAGCGCTCGCCCACACAACGCCACACATGGTGTTTGCCATTTGCACTGAACAATGTAAACAAAGATTCATCCGTGAAGAGAACACCTCTCCAACATGCCAGACGCCATTGAATGTGAGCATTTGCCCACTCAAGTCTGTTACGGCGACGATCTGGAGTAAGGTTAAGACCCTGATGAGGATTACGAGCATGCAGTTGAGCTTCCCTTAGACGGTTTCTGACAGTTTGTGCAGAAATTCTTTGGTTATGCAAACCAATTGTTTCAATTGTTGTCCGAGTAGCTGGTCTCAGACGATCTTGGAGGGGAACCTGCTGGATGTGGAGGTCCTGGGCTGGTGTGGTTACATGTGGTCTACGGTTGTGAAGCTGGTTGGATGTACTGCCAATTGCATGCTTCCTCAATGCTTGCACCATCTGTGGAATTTTGCTAGACAAAACTTCACATTTCAGAGTGGGCTTTTATTGTGGGCAGTCTAAGGTACACCTGTGCATTAATCATGGTGTCTGATGAGCATCTTGATGTGGCACACCTGTGAGGTGGGATGGGATATCTCAGATCAAGCAAAGGTGCTCACTACCTTACACTTTGACGGATTTGTGAGCAATGTTTAAGAGAAATGGTAATATTGTGTATCTTGGAATGAATTTTAGATATTTAAGTCCATCTCATGACAAATGGAAGCCAAAATAAAAGTGTTTTGTTTATATATTTGTTGAGTGTAGTTTCTACTAGTAAAACCACAATAAAGAAACAAGTCTGAGGCTAGACAAAGTTTCTATATCATACATATTCTATATCCCAGCTGAACTTCTTCGAAATGTCTATCTCTCTTTTTGACATTATCTAAATTCAATGTAACATCCAAACACACCAATGTAACCTCATTAATAGGGATGGGCATCGAGTATCGATTGGAAATGGGAGACGTTAAGGTTTAGGCAGTGGTCTCTTGCATGTGTGTGTGTTTGACTGTGTGTGAGGTTTAATGTGTATAGATCAGTATGTATGCGAGGGGGGCGGGTGTTTGTTGAGGTGTGTGGCGTCATGTATATGTAGGGAGTGTCCAGTACTAGCAGGCTGCATGTGTGTGTGGGTTTGTTGGAGTTTGTGTTTAAGGGATAGTTAGGTAAGTCTGTATGTGTGGGGAGTACAGGTACATATTAGAAAATTATATTATGAAAAAGTTTAATATTCTTCATCAGTCATTTCAGAATGAGAAACCCACATATCATATACTGTAGATTCATTACACATAGAGTCAAACATTTGAACCATTCATTCCTTGAAATACAGATAATTGTGGCTTATAGATAACAAAAACCAAAATACAGTGTCCCATAAAATTAGAATACTGTGGAAAACTTCAATGTTGGAGAGCTATAGTGCCATACCCTGATCAACTAATTAACTCAAAACAACTGCAAAGGTATCCCGAGCCTTTAAATGCTCTCTGTCTGGTTCAGGAGGCTACACAATCATGGGGAAGACTGCTAACTTGACGGATGTCCAGAAGACTGGTCAGCCTCCACAAGGAGGGAATTCCACAAAAGGTAATTGCTAAAGAAGCTGGTTCTTCACAGAGTGCTGTATCCAAGCATATTAATGGAAGGTTGAGTGAAAGGAAAAAGTGTGTTGGGAAAAGGTTCACCAGCAAAAAGAATGACCACATCCATTCAAGATGACCACATCCACTAGGCACAGATGACTCCTAAATGTGGGCTCCAAAAGTACAATTTCTCGTGTCAAGCCACTTCTGAACCAGAGACATCAGAAGCACCTTACCTGGGCTAAGGAGAAAAAGAACTGGACTGTTGCTCAGTGGTCCAAAGTCATCTTTTCAGATGAAGCAAATTTTGCATCTCATTTGGAAATCAATTTTCCAGAGTCTGGAGGAAGAGTGGAGAGGCACAGAATACACGTTGCTTGAAGTCCAGTGTGAAGTTTCCAGAGTCAGTGATGATTTGGGGAGCCATGTCATCTAATGGTGTTGGTCCACTGTGTTTTCTGAAGTGCACAGTCAACACAGCCATCTACCAGGAAATTTTAGAGCACTTCATGCTACCTACTGCTAACAAGCTCTATGGAGATGCCAATTTAATTTTCCAGCAGGACTTGGCACCTGCCCACACTGCCAAAGAAACCAAAATCTGCTTCAGTGCCAAGGTGTTACTGTGCTTAATTGGCCAGCAAACTCACCTGATCTGAACCCGATAGAGAACCTGTGGGGTATTGTCAAGAGGAAGATGAGAGACATCAGACTCAAAAAAGTAGATGACCTGCAGACTGCTATCAAAGTATTGAGTACATGGTAAATAACATACTTTTCACAAGCCTGACTTTTTGTTATCCTTTTTAAATTGATCTTTTTTAATATTCTAATTTTGTGAGACACTGCATTTTGGTTTTGGTATCTATAAGATCCCAACTTCAAGGACTGAATGGTTGAAATGTTTTACTCTATGTGTAATGAATCTATCTCATATATCGGTTTCACATTCTGAAATGACTGAACAATATAAAACTTTTTCATAATATTCTAATTTCCTGAGTTGTACCTGTATATGTGGTTGTGGATTTGTGTTTGGAGTATGTTGGTGTGTATGGTGGGCTGTGAATGTGTGTGTAGGAAAGGGGCATTGTTGGAGGGAGTGGTGGGTATAGGTGTGTGTGTGTTTGTGTGTTTTTTTGCTGGGAGAGTTATCACAAGGAACAATAACTCCTGATCTAAGAAAATAATGAAAAACTGTCCTGCTGTCACAAAGTGCATGTAGTTAATCTGATTTCTCCTTGTTCCCCTCTCTGCCTTTATCCTTTAAACTTGTGACACTCTTTTTTTAAGGTTCCTACATACTTTTTACATAATTTAAATGGGTGAAGCTTTTATGTCTCTCTTTTAAACAAAGAAATATTTTCATTTAGAATAAAAAACAAATCCAATTTGTCTGAGGATGAATCCGTGGACTCTTGTGCGCTGCCCCGTTATCCTGGTCTTCACAGACCGTTGAGGAATCCCACTTCCGGTCCATGTCATGGAAAACTTAATGTACCTCGGTGGAAACAAAATTCTTCAAACTATCAGCTGTGTTCAGTGTTTAATAAGTCTGTCAGAGTACATGCAGAGACAGCTTAGCAGAGAAAGCGAGTAGAGAAACCCATAGGTTTCTGAACAGCGGATTTGAAGCCAATAGGCAGGTCCTACCATCGCCATCTTGGTGTTTTGTCATTATCGGAAAATCCCAAAATGGATGAAAAGATACACCTGAGAGGGCTCCGTCACAGTGGAGCCAGCAGGAAGTACGCAGCTGCATCCAGTGATAGCGCTCTAACACACATTAATAAAAAGGACACGCCTCTGAATTTAAGAAAATTAAAATAACATCGAAACCGAAGCGTTAGAAAAAGCTTCAAACCCCCCCCCCCCCCCCATCCCCCCAGTTCACATGACGGAAAATATTAAACCGAAACAAGGTTTTTGGAGCCACTCTGTAAACATATTTATTTCAGCCGTGAAATTGGACATTTTAACATGGGAATCTATGGGCATTGCTCTTTATTGCAGCCAGTCCTCTAGTGGTGGAGGGGGGAACTGCAAGTATTTCCATTTCCATATTGGCATCACCATCGGCAGCCAGAGATTGCCGCCTGGGAATCACACTACTTTTTATAAAACTCTTGTCACGTTAACTCAGAATACAGGGGAGACAGAGGATAAAGATCTACAGGAAGTTGACTTTCTGCCATCTCTCGCAGAAGCAAGCAGGACTAAATAATAACTTTCCAATGATGAATATAAAAAACAACATTCTTTCAGTTAAGGATAATTCACAAATATTGTTGCACTTGTGACCCAATGTATCCAGACTAGATTGCTTTACACGCTTTAGTTTTACCAAGAAACCTTTTATTATTTCGCTTATTGTCCAGAAACACTGCAAACACTAGATCAACTGCTTCAGCCTCCTTCAGAAATTCCCTCAGCAGGCAGTGTTGGTGTGCTGCAGATGTTCTAAGATTGACAAGTTTTATTACTTTGCTCATGACCTCAGTAAGGTCTTATGACAGTGCAGACCACAGAACAGAACACCACAGATAAGGTGGTGGTAGGTAACGAGATCGGGATGATTCAGCTTTCATACGAGCCACAGCTCCCTTCTCTCTACCTATCAGTAATGGAGACCACAGACTGATTTCTCTCTATTTTAGCATCCCTTTTATGACTCAGTAGATGTCTTCTCCTTTTGTATGCATTTCAAGTACTGTCACACCTAACAACTCCTCAAAGAAAAAAAAAATTTGAATCATAAAATCCTACAAATACCATAAGTTGGGCATTGTCATTGACATAAGTTGATCGATCAGCTGCTAAGATTATGTATGGTTCACTCTAAAGGGAAGCTTCCAGACGAGACAGCACATCACCTGCTAATCTTTCAGTTCTTAGTGCAGTAGCAACTGATAGGGGTATTTGCTTTATTCTCTCCAGGAGTTTTTCTCCTTGTTTACGGTCTAACATTGTTTCAAGAACTTCATTAATACAGTCCTTCACTATTCGTCAGTACATCAGACGTCAGTAAGTCTTTCTGTGCTGCGCTAATATCCACTGTACTCTCAGGCCATGTCCACACATAGCCGGTATCTATGAAACGGAATATATTTTTATACGTTTGGGCCGTTTATCCACACGAAAACGCATGAACACATCATTAAAAACGATTGTTCCTAAAACCTCAGACCAAAGTGAAGATCTTGAAAATCTTGGGGATGTTATGCTCGAGCTGATCTGCTCGATCACGTGTCGAGCATATGACACGGAAGTGTTGCGAGCATTGTTTACGAGCAGGATTCAGCATGCCTAAAGTCACGTGATAGACCAAACGAGGCCTCTTTACGTCATCAACACGTATCGAGCAGCCCGCAAGAATTCGGAGGAGCCGGTATTTTCAATCTGTCAGTGAATCAAAAGTTATTCCAAGCGCTTTGAAAATTGTGGATTTATGAGAGGTTTGCTAGCAAACATTACATTTAGAGAACAGATTTATTGAAAGCATACATATAAATATAGTCAGATTATTATATATAAATATAAATATTGATAAGTTTAAAGAGTGTTTGAGGGGCTGTAAGAGATTACGAGTGAAAGGAGGAGGAGTCCCGCTCTAATGCCGGAGGACACACATGTCTGTGTACCAGCTTATTAGGATGTAAAACTATATCTGCACATGCAGCCACATCTGTGCCTTGCAAACGGGCCTTCTCCAAAGCTGGAGAGGTAATGTGTCACAAGAGGACCAGACTGACGCCTAACATCATTTAGAAAATACTGTTTCATATAAAAATGTCTGACACATAATAATGTGACAATGATTTGTCCCATCATATCTTTTGATACAACTGTATAAAATCAGTAACACAATCATCCTCCATGTTTCAAAAGCGTAATTTCCCCCAAACAATGTCCATTCCTTCTGAAAGCAGACCACTACTCTTATTACAGATTGGTATATTTTAATTCCCATCATAATTTTGTTATGCAAGACAAATTTATTTGTATGGGACGATTCAACACAGGGTGATTCAAAGTGATTTACAGAACATTAAAATAATAAAACACAAGTATTATTTCAAATTAAAACAAGTGGGGCAAATGGGAAAAAAATTAAAATCATGTAGATAAAACGAGATAACAATTAAAAATCATTAAAATCATGATTTATTTCAGATTAGAAAACCATAAAAAATAAGTTAATATAAAATAAAAATGATTGAAATGCCGATGAGAACAGGAGGGTCTTTAACCTGGATTTAAATAAACTGAGTGTTTCAGCAATCTGAGGCTTTCTGGGAGTTTGTTCCAGACATGTGGAGCATAGAAGCTGAATGCAGCTTCTTAATGTCTCATTCTGACCATGGAAACTCATAGTCCCTATCAAAATTACTTCAAGGGGTCTGCAAGGCTCATTGTGGGTCAGGAGGTCTCTGATTTGGACCTAAAACATTCAGAGCTTTATAAACCAGCTACTGAACTTTCAAGTCTGTCCTCTGATGGACATTTGTTACCTAAGCAAATGTTACCAAACACCTCCTTTATATTTATATGAACAACAGAAAATGTTGGGTTTACCACGAGGCTCAAAGCTCAAGCACTGAAGGACTGGCAGCATGCTCCTTAAGTACTGTGGCCGATGACTGATGGAATCCAGGTGTGAAGACAGGGACACCTGAGATGGCCCTCCAGATATCAGTCCGTTGGCTCCCTCTGGAGGAAACTGAAAAACACAACCCAGACAACCCAGATCCCTGACAGTCACAGCCTGCGACAAGTCATGCATAGACGTCACATGTGCAATATTTTATGATGGCAGGCAGCGATATGAATGCAATGGGAGGTGTGTTGTTAGCTCTTATGCAGATGCTTTTTGTTTACCTGTTTTTACAGTTGCAACTGCTACATTGTGTTGAGGAGCAAAGGAGAAGGAGCTTACTGAGATCAGCTGTTTTGCACCACTTTTTTCTCCCTACACAAAGGCATGTTGGCCGTCAGCATCGCCGTCGTCGGTTTTGGATCAGACGTGGACTTACCTCTAGCTGGTGGGACAACTTTGAGAGTGAAGTTGTTCTGCCGGATTAACGATGTGACAACTTTCGAATGTCACGATTGTAGCTACTGTCACTTTCAGAGTTACTTCGTCCTCACATAAAAAGGGCAGATGACTGTCATGCAATTGCCAGTCAGTGTGCAAATGCCTGCACCCTGTACTACTTGGATGATGAGGGCAGACTGTGTAAGACGACAAATGCATTTGGTTTATCTTGGCACGTTGTCTCAAAAGTTGTTAGGCAACTGTGTAAAGCCATAACTGTTGACTTGGACCTAAAATTTATTGAACTGTCAACAGCAGAGAGGGCTGTTCATGCACTTATGGAGGGCTTTGAGCAGGTGTACGGCCTTCCCCACTGCTTAGGTGCTTTCAAGAATGTGGGGATAAAGCAACCATCACCCAACTCAACTGATTACCTGAACAGAAAAGGGATATCGAAGCCACCTGTGACTATAAATACTGTTTCGTGGACGTAGTAGTAAAATGGCCAGGGAGCGTACACGACAGCCGTGTTTTCGCCATACTCAACACCCATTTTAAAAATGGTCCCTGTCCAAGATAGATAGTTGAACATGAGGAGGCCATACTGGTCTACATTCTGGGAGACCTTGCATACCCCCTCTTTCCCTATTTGATGAAAGAATATCCAAATGAGGGAAGCACTGTCCACGAGCAGTATTTCCTAATGTCATTATGTCGTACAGGCATGGTCATGGAATGTCCATTTGGAAGACTAAAGGCACGATACGGCGCCCTGAGAAGAGCAATGGGCATTAATCTAGATGAACTGGCTTTTGTGCTGCATAATTACTGTGAAGCATTTAAAGACACAGTAGATGACAGAATGTTACTGAAGCCGTTCAGCAAGAAAAAGACAATACAGACAAAACTTGTGCAAATAGGCTGTTGGAGTTAAGGCACAAAAGTTAAAAGAGCAAGTATTATAAACTAAATATTTCAAGTAAACATTTTTTAGTGTAATCTGTTACACCATTAGACACTCTTCCGGTAAGAAAAATAGGTCTTAAATAAAATGACACTTCAGATTTAAAATATAACAGTGCCAGAAAATTGCAATAACAAAATATGTGACATGAACTAATCGTTGTTGAAAAGAACTTGGGTATATGAAAACGGCCCCTCGACAGGTGTGTGAGAATGGTATCGATCATCTGTTGATGGCATTCTGTTGTGTTCTTCGGTCAGTAGACGGGTTGTTTGAGAATGAATGAGGTGTTGAATTTTGGTGGTTTGAATGAAGTGGTGGTATGGGTGAATACATGTGCCCCCTTGCTTCATATGGCATGTAATGTGGTGTTTGTGCAGGTGCTTGCATGACTTGTCTCAGTAGAGAAAAGCCAACAGGAAAAAACCAATCATACATCACCTAGTCAAAGCTTTATACATACATTAAGTAAGTCCCTTCTCTCAATCAGGGGGGCCACATTGCAGTCCATCTTGATGTCAGACTCGTTATAAGGTCACTCGGTGGTCGACAAGGGCGATGTATATTACATGGTAGATGGGGAGGGAATGGGAAGGCTATCGTTCCAGTCATTGTTTTCAATGGCAGACGACATAGTTGTTGTGGTTGGGGAACCACACCAGATTTGTTTGCACAACTCGAAGTAAAGAAGAACCACTCTACCGTGGCCACTTCTTCGGCCAGGGTCAACTGCCTGTCGATATTTTCCTCTCTTTGCCTTAATTTTCATTATCAGAATGGCCTGCATTAGCTCTGTTCTGTATGAGGAAAGTCTTTGAAGGTCTCTGTGGGGTACTGCTCTAAAAACAGTGATAGTATGTCCAAATACTTGCTTTGACATGATTCCCAGTCAATGTTTTCTTGGATTTTCTTCAATTTGTACTCTAAAACAACATTTAAAAGCAACTCCACTTCGGAACCTGTCCACACAAACGAGACGTGTGCCATGCTCAGCTGTTACCATTGACCTATTAACAGAACCACATTGCTGTTACAGAAGGTACGTAAACAAACTAGTATTTTAATTGGCTAGCATGGATTCAGGTTTGGCAATACGTTGCCTCCTATGGGTTTGGCATGTTTTCAACCTGGTGTGGACAGAATTATTTTTGAAGACAGAGTGGGGATCGGGGTATACATTTATATAAATACCTACATGTGGACATGCCTTCAGTGAACATTCATGTGCACGCTGTTGTGTAGGCAAGGTCTGGTGAACTCTTGTAGAACAATCATACTGGACTTGAAGTTTGTTTATTATTGTGGTCCTTACCATCAAATCTTCTGGGACAAGACAGGTGTCTTTCAAGACAGGTGGGAGGCAGATTATATGTTCATCGTTTTAAAAGACAAACCTGTTTGTCTTGTGTGTGGATCCAGCTATTATGAACACCGTAACTCGAGTAGTTAACTTGACAAAACCCAAAAGTTTAAATCACCAGCAGTTTCTGGAAAAGGTAGTTTCAGAATACGAAGATGTGCCTTATCACAAAAAGGTGCGATGGCTTATCTGAGGAAAAGTACTGAAGAGATGCTATGAGCTGCGTGAAGAAAAATGTTTGTTTATGGAGAACAAAGACACAACAGAGCTCAGGGATGAAAAAGTTTAAAAGCGAACTTGCATTCCTGTGTGACACTGTGAGACATCTCGATGTGCTAAATCTGCTTATTCAGGGACAGGGGCACGTCAAAACAGACATGTATGGTGCAGTGAAGGCTTTTAGAACCAAGTTGTGCTTGTCAAAGAACCAGATGCTGCATGGAAACATTTTCTCTGCTGCCACATTATGATCTTGCCCACTGCAGAGTTTCCTGTAAAACTAAGCTTGCTTAGTTTTCCCAACAATTTGCCGACTTTGAAGCACAGAAATGCTGATTTGAACTACTCAGCAATCTATTTGTGGTTGACATGTCAAGTGCTCAAACATTCAAATGTAGCTGATTAAGCTGGAGTTTAATGACACCCTCAAGTCAAAGTATGACTCTGTTAGTGCTACCTAGTTCCCCCAATTCCTTCCCAACTTCTTTGATGAAGATAAACAAAACACCACACAGGAGCTGTCTTACTGACAAGCACCTTCATTCATTCCTGAGGATTCCCTCAGGTCAGAGTCTGACCCCAGAGTTTGACGAACTTGCATCTAAGAAGAGATGCCGAGTATCTGGTTTAGACACAGGCGTAAATCACAGTGTAGCAAGCTAAGCTTGGATTCACATTTTTTGGTAAACTTTGGACCATAGTTGAAAGGTTGGATTTTCATTGAAACCAGTTGTTGTTGTTTTTTTTTAAAAGCTACAGAGAAATACAGTGCGGCCCGTTTAATACCAATAACATGTTCCAGCCTGTGTAGTACAATGTTGTGATCGTTGGTGTTGAATGCAGCACTGAGATCTAACAAGATAAGAACAGACAGGAGTCCTTTATCTGAGGCCATAAGAAAATCATTAGTGACTTTCACCAGTGCTGGCTCTATGCTATGATGAGCTCTAGATCCAGACTGAAAATCTTTAAACAGATTGTTTCTGGTCAGATGGTCACATAGTTGAGTAGAAACTATTTTCTGGAGAATTTTAGACATGAAGGGCAGATTGGCTATTGGTCTATAATTACCGAACACTTCTGGATAAAGAGTTGGTTTGTTAAGTAAAGGTTTGATTACAGCTGTCCTAAAAGATTGAGGTACATATCCTGTTAATAGAGATGCACTGATCCAGTGCAGATGTATTGACTAAAGAAAATACTTCCTTGAATAATCTAGTTGGAATTGGGTCTAAAATACAAGTTGAAGGTTTAGATTAAGCTATTATTTTAGCTAATTCTAAGAGCTGTACAGGACAGAAATGATCCAAAGAAAAATCAGGTTATATAGATGTTTCTAAAACTGCTGCAGTTGAAACATCGGCAATAGTGGAAGGAGTCCAGCTGTTGATTTGCTGTTGAAAAAAGGAGCAAGGGACAAAAAAGCAGCAATGTTTGGAAGAGATATAAAAACTTCACACAGAATTCACACATTCCATGAGGGATATTGATAAGGGGGACTATTGTGACATCAATTGTTTAACCTGGTTTAATAGTACAACTAATTTTTCTTTGAACTAATTTTCTGCTAACCGTGACACGAAGGTAAGAAAACTTATCTAATGTGAATTTGAAAATCAGGTTAGTGAAGTCTAAAGCCTGCACTTCGCTGTTGATGGGAAAGATCTCACTCTTAGTAATGTTTAGTTTATAGCCTGAAAAAGTGCCAAAATGATTTAGCAGAGGGAAGAGATTCAATAAGATTAAAGAGGCAGTCATCTGCGTAGAGGGAGACCCTGTGCTCAGTACCTCCTCTCCAAATTCCAGATAAGTTGCTACAAGTGTGAAGTGCAATAGGTAAAGGTTCTATAGCCAAATTGAAAAGCATAGGTGTACAGTTTTACTAGACCAACTCCAAATAATCTAATAACTCCCACCGTAAAGGGTGTGCTTGGTTGGTGGAACAGTGTCTTAGTCCGCTGGTTACTGTGGTATATGTTTATTTGAACATCTGTACAGCTACACCTTAGCTTTACACTGCAACCTCGTTGCCAGCAGGTAAACAACTGAAAGAAACAAAAGCAAACAAAACACAACATTAATAGTGTGTACACGCTACCAACACTGTACTACGTAAACATGTACATTTTAAGTGAATAGCGAACAGCAAAAACAGAAAACTAACTGAAGAAGAAAAGGGATCTGGCACATAAGATGCGCGGATGGATACACTGAGGAGCTGTAAAGTGGTTAGTGGCTGGTGAGAAACGCTACATGTCTTAATTTAAGAGGAGGAAACTCCACACAATAGGGCATAAAGGGCACCTTTGACAGGTAACGCGATGCGATTGAAGGGCTTTGACAATTGTGAGTAAGAATCATCACAGTAGGCTGGGAGCAAAGCAGTCTGATCTATAAAGTAAAGGTGGGCCTGAAACCAAATCCAGCACAGCAAATAAGTAAGGCCAATAAACCCGGTCAAATGCCTTTTCTGCGTCAATTGAAACCACACATTCAGGCCTGTATTCACGGGCGGAGTAGAAAACATAAAAATAGTATTTTCTAATATTAAAGTATGAGTGTCTACTTTTGACAAATCCAGTTTGGTCTTTGGATATGATAGTGGAAAGAATGTTGTCTAGTCTGTGAGCTAGGACTTTAGCGTCAGTGTTTAGGAGGGAGATCGGTCTGTAGGAAGCACAGTTGGTTGGTTCTTTGTCTTTCTTTGGAATAAGGGTAATGCATGCCTCAGAAAAGGACTGCTGAAGATGGCCCAATTTACAGCACTCTGAAAAGACAAAGCATAAAAGCTGTTATATTGATTGAGAATTTTTTTTAAAGAATTCCGTCCAGAATTCATCTGGGACCTTAGTTTTTTTTCCTAAAGTCAAGTAAAAGCAAGGAGATGTCAAGGTTGTCAAGAAACTTTTCAATTACACAGGAATCCTAAGAAGTAAGTTCTTAAGTTTACAATATGTGATCATGTGGTTCGAATGGGACATTCGACAAAAAAATATTGAGACCCCTAAGACCTTGGCCGGAAAGGATGAGTGGAAACACTGACCTGGCCAATGTTACAGATGACTGGAATCTGAGTCATTACCATGAGTTTCTTGTAAAAAAAAAGAAAAAAAAAGAAAAGAAATCTTATTCTTAAGGTGTTTCAGGGCCGACAAAACTTTTCTTCTTCTTACAGGATGATTTAATCCTTCCACATTCCAACTCACAATCTTAAGATGATTTATTATACTTCATACTTAAATAAGTAGATTAAAAGTAGGTTGTGGTGACTTAATGAGTAGAGCACATGAGCAGAGTGGCCAGTGTAATGGTGGCGAGCCGGAGCCAAAAGGAAGGTGAACAGTTATTATTGAAAGTAAGAAGGGATTGACTGAAACCTGTCAGAAAGGTGGAGGAGTCCAGAAGGGTTGCAGAGACGAGGAGGAGGAAGGAAGGCTGTGGGGAGCTGCAGGAACAACCATATTAGTATAGGCTACTTATTGTCCGACAAGGGAATGACTGTGAGCTGAGGGATAAAAGGCTGTGAGGGAATCAGGAATAGGTGCAGGTGATAAGGGATAATGAATCTGGTGGCAGGTGACGGTGATTGGGCTGATAGTGTCTGGAGACACAATCATCCCAATCAGGAGTCCACTATCAGGAGGCATGACAACCAGCACTTTCTCCCAAGATGGTAGTGACTTAAACATTATAGGCTGTGACAAGTTCCCCCAACCCACCCTGCCAAAACAAGACAGCTGATAGAAAAACAACCTAACAACAAAACAATCAAAATCATTGAAGCCACTGCTCCGGTACATAGTAAAGAGAAAATAATAGCACCTAAGAGAAGGGGACACATGAGTGTGTCCTGAAGAGAAGGTGATGAGTAGGTAAGCAGACAAGCAAAAGAGAAAAAGAAAAAATAATAGAGTAGTAATAATAGTGAACAAAAATAGCAATAGAAAATAAAAATCTCGGGAAGTGAACCCAAATATAGGTAACATCGTAACAAGACTGAGTTGCAGATTACAGTTAAACTTAATAGATCATATATATGTATGTATAAAGGGACAATGTCAGAGAGAAAAGAGAAATGGATAATATTGATGACAGAATTAAAGCATGCTCCAATCATGGAAATGATTTCTCAGGCCAGACTAAGATGGACAGCACCTAGAGTGGACAGTAAATTTGCTACAAAAAAAAAAACAAAACAAAAAAAGAATTGTGTTGATCCACCTTTTTGCACCGCTTGGAAGTGTTATGCAGACTCGAGCCGTATACAGCAGAGCTGACTTCAATCCTCAGTTGTAAAGCTCCGCCCTTATGTCTCTGTACTGCACTCGTTGGTTCATTATCTCAGAGCTGTGGTCTTCCACGATGCAAATCTGTTGTCTGTTGATAGTCAAATTTCCCATTGCATCGTGCTTATCTGATAAACAGATCCTTCATCCGAAACCGATGAAGGCGGAGGATGACTGGGCGCGGGCCGTGTCAACCTTAACCTTGGATGGCAAAAATCCTCACCAATTACCTCGTGAAGCCACTGTGAAAAAAAACTGGGTCATATGCCGCTGTCAATTGCCAGTGTCAATGACAAATTCAAAACTCTGAGTGCTTAATGATAAGAAAAAGTTTAAGTTTGATCCAGCTTATGAGATACATGAGGGAGACAAGCAGTAGCAGAAAAGAGGTGGATGAAGCCTTCAACCTCTGTCTCCTATGTAAGTCAAACCCCCTATCCCCCACAGGGGTGTCTGGTTTTGCAGCTGAAGGCGGATGCAGGCGGCAGGGTGGGTTGAAAACACAGAGACATGATGAGGACCCAAGACTATGGAGGAAACATTCCTTTGCTGCAGCCAGGAACCTCCCGTCCCACCCCAGGAAGGGGAAGAAGAAACGTGCCTAACACTCCCGTTTTTTCATTCTTTTGAAGAAAAGAAATCTGACAAGGGCTAGATAGATAGATAGATAGATAGATAGATAGATAAATAGATAGATAGATAGATAGATAGATAGATAGATAGATAGATAGAT
>JBAMHX010001409.1:0-15829 GCA_037177515.1 Pseudomugil tenellus
CAGGCGAAGCCTGGAATCGATCTCACAACTTTCCGGTTGAAAGACGACTGCTCTTCCACCTGAGCTACAGCCGCCCCACGTTTGTAATTCAGTCTCTGAATTGCAGTTCTGTCTTTGCAACAATTGTGTTGTTGATATGTGTTGCTTTTCAAATCCCTCATCTAGAAGCTATTCTTTCTTCAGCCCGGTCCATGGGAGTTATTCCTGCATTGATAATTTTTTCTTGGGCAAGGGGTTTCTCATTAGTGAGAAAATGAGAAAATCAAGCCCTAGCTATTTCGGACTACGCTCCCTTGTTAATGAGCCAGTTTCTTATGCTAATTATCATTGTTAGCTCTTCAATACCTTACTTACTACTCTCTGATCATAAAATTTATTAAAGGGGCCATTTTATTTATTTTATTCCCAATCAAAAACAGTTATCTGATATATCAAATAAACTTCGGTTCCCCAAAGCGGCCATTAGTTTGAGTGCAGCCGCTCCTCTCTCACCCCCGTCTGCACTGCTCAGGCAAAGCCTTGTGTGGGGGGGTGACGGACGGAGAGAGAGCCGAGCAGCTCAAAGCGCCGCCCATCCCTGCAGTCTGTCTTTCTAGAAGGCGGGCCTTTGTTGATTTTACGCCTTATAACAGCTTTCCATTTCCATAGTAACAGCACGTATATTGAAACCTCAACTGTTCCAATGTTATTGCTAAATTGCCATTACAGGAGTAACAGAAGGGCGGAAAGCTTCACTTAATGCGGTTTCAAGATGACTCAGTCAAATTCCTCAACACGCTGGATCATACTGCTCTAAAGAAAATTTGCATATATATTATATATACTCTATATATATTGAACATTTATGGGCAGAAGATGGGTCTTTGCAAATCAGATGAATAAATAATCATGTTTATATATATATTAGTTTCAGTTTATTAGATATTTTTCTTATTTCAAGAATCTGCACCTGAGTTGGTTCTGGAATGTCTTGAAACACCTTTTTACAGCGTTTATGCTCTCTAAGTGCTCCTCGCTCCTGTGAGGTTTTAGATTTGCAGTTTGCCCCACTTGAAAAGGCTGCTTGTTTCAGAAGACTGGACTGGACTGGACTTCACTCAATGACCAATATTCAGCTTTCTTTTTATTTTCTTTTTCTTTTCTTTTATTGAAAGTCTTCATGGCTATTTACAGGTGAAAAACCATAAAATGCAGACACAAGTGGAAGTTTAACAAATATACCAAAACTCAAAATCAAACTAAACATTTCTAAATCGTGAAATATAAACCTTGATTAAATAGATAATATAGGGATGCACGATATCTTTTTTTTAAAACCGATACCGATAAAACTCAGCACCTAAGAGCCGATACGAATGACTGATAACCCAAATACAATATTTTTTTTTAATGAGAGTCAACTGCAAGTTTTTCAAAAATTACCTCAAATATATTAAACAAACTATTTGGTATCTTGAAATCTGTTTATTTAAATAAAAGCTCCTTTAACAATTTTTTAAATGATGCAAATACTTGCATACAAACAGTGCAATGTAGAAGTGTAACAAAAATTAAATTTACTGATACAAGTTATATTTTAACATTTCATATAAAAACGGGTTAATGCACTGAAATCCATATGTAAACTAAATGTGCATTCTATTTCTATACTATGAAACTCATAGTAACAAAACAGTTTTAAAGTGTTTTGGCCTATAATTCCTTCAACTTTCCTTCAACTAAAAACTAGAGAATAAGAAATAAGAGTCACCACCTTTATAATGAATCAAAAACATGACCTGAGTTTTCTAAACAAATGATTTAGGTTCCTCTGAGACTTATAAGGGGAACCTTTCATCTACTCCTCAACCTCTGGATGAAACATGCGAGTCTGTTTCTTTCCCCTGTCATCACTTGTCCAGCAGCAGAAAACAAGCGCTCGCTGTCAATGCTAGTGCAAGGGCTAGATAGATATTTCCGAGCTAGCCGGGCCATGCTTTCGAAACGGGACTGGTTGCTCCGCCGGTATTCCAGGGGGACAATGGCTCACATGAAGCATTGGCTCTGACAGATATGACTGTATCTACAAGCTGACAAAAAAACCCCCACAACAATTAAAATTACGGTCTTCTAATTACAGAAAAAACATGAATTATGTCCTTAGAAAATGTTAAAATCATTACTTCTGCATCCACTCCGTTGTTTTCCTGGTGAATAGCAGCTCCATTGTTTTCTTCCAAAATTGCTTCAAACATGCCAAACAGCGATTTTTCTCCATCTTCTCTGCTCCTCTTTCCCGGTGGCTCCTCTGGTTGGGGAGTGGAAGCTGTGGCGCTATCATCCTACAGCAACTTTTCCCCGCAGCATATCTGCTGCTTGCCTTTTAAAGGTAAAGGTGAAGTAGCGGTGGGCTTTGTAACGTTAGCCTCTTTAGCCGCGCGGGCATCCTCATATGCTCTCAAACTCCGTCAAAGCAATGGTCATGTTTTAGGTGGCTGATGAGATTTGACGTATTAAAACTTACTGTTTTTACCTCCTTGTGGAACTTGCTTGAGACACTTATTACAAATTACCAGCGAACTGTCTTCTTCCGAAACCTTAAAGAAATCCCATACTATCGACGCCATGTTCTCTCTCAAATGTAAACACGTTATGCAGCACTAGTGGTGTTGTTTTCACGGAAATTATCCTACTTTGCTACTCGTGCTTTGACCTTTTTAAAAAATATGTTTATATAGTTTGTGTAGAATATCAAAGATACACCTAACGTAGATTTATGCAAGCAACTATTAGGATTTTTCTGGTTAGCAAAAGAAACTAGTTAAGCTACAGTTTTCATGTATTATTGTTGAGTTTTTTTTAAATCCCCACGTTACGTGAACGCACCATTCAATACAGTCCATCCGGCCGCTCAGAGTGAGTGGAGTGCTGGCGGCTTTACAAAATATGTTATCGGCTTATCGGAGAAAACTTAATCATTATTAACAGAGCGATCGGGATGACGTCATAATTCCTGGTAATCGGGTCGATAATTATCGTGCACCCCTAAGAAAATATGCACGCCTGAAAGCACCCAAAATATTCGAAATATATTTTAAAGAAAGTATCCAATGATGATTTTGTTCTATCTTACAATTATCAGCTTTTAAACCATTTTAGTACTTTTTACAAATTGCACATAAGATTTAAATATGACATTAAATATATCAATTTTAACTTGTATTTTAATAACATGACTTTATTATTAATGCATCCATCTTAACTTTATATTAATCAGTTCTTTTTCCACCACACCACAATTTAAAGCTCACCAGCTCTTTCTCCTTTCTTTGAACCAAGCCTTGATCCTGTAGTCTTTTCCTGAGTCCACCTCTCAACCAGACTGTTTGGCTATTTCTGAAACTAGTCCCTACTCCCTCCCCCTATGCACTTCACCTCTGTTTGAGCGTTCATGTGGAGTGGTCGCCATGTTAAGCGCCATCCGAAACCAATTACAGGTGAATGAAAGTGACCCATTAAGGACCCATTAAGTGTGCGTACCATGCTGACTTAAACGCATGGAACCAACCCAAACAGCACTCCAACACCACCATGGACAAAGTGTCTATAATTTCCGCAAGTCAGCTGTTTGAACCCCACTATTTATTTTTTGGTACCATTAAATAAATAAAAATCACAAGGTCTATAAAACATAGATATACATTGAGAAACCACATGGCTTACTGTAATACTGCACTCATCAACTACTTTAATTAAATCATTATTTGATTAGTACATAAATATTTGAATTTGCAAGGGTTATTTGAAATGCGAAACAGCCAATCACGCTGCGCGCTGAAAAGAATGCTGTATTTAACAGAAAAATACATTTTTACAAAGAAGGGTGGGAGTAAGTTCATAGTGCATGTGCCACAGTATCTCACCGACCTTAATATACTATTGCCCTACAATATTGGAAAAAGTCGTCTGTCTGTATCAATGTAAAATAAGGAGCTGGACATCGAAGGCTTGGTGTCAGTAAAGCAAATTGTGTAAGTGCAGTGAATATTATGGTACTAATATTTATTGTAAGAAATACAGACAAGTTGCATTGTGTAAATGATATTTTCTCAAATCAAAAGCAAATTTAAACAAGTGGAAAATCCTAAATGTAATGGTGATCCAGTAGCTGTTGTGGTAGCTCAGGGCATCGTGGGAGAGGAAGCAGATGTGGAGAAAGGCATTAAGGTGGAGCAACATTATTAATGTCTGTAGATGTTTGCACCTTCTGGCAGACTGCTGACTGCAGACTGGAGGACACACTCAGAGTTGATGCACCCAGGTAGAGAAGGTGTGGCTTACAGCTCAGCTCAACACTGAATAATATCATACATTTTGGCTGAATATGAGAATATTGAGTAGCCGTTTTTGACAGACATTATCTGTGTTTTGGTTCTAGTGAGTGTTAAAAAGGAAGGACATCTTCATGCAGGTCCCAGAAGGCACTGAAGACAAAATAACATTTTCCATTTGCAATCTTTTTTTTTTTTTTGTCACTGTGGGGTAATGTCTGCAGATTTGTATATTTTGTAATAAATCCCAAAGATAAAAATATTTAGCCACACACAAAAATAAATATTTCAACAGAAACTTGTTTGTTGTTGGGGGGGGGGGCAAGGGCAAGATTCTGGCCTCGAGAGACAGAAAATCACTCCAAGACACCTTGGCTATCAAATCTGTGAACACTGCAGTTGCACAAGTGCAATATCTAACGTTGTGGTCAAGAGAACTGGCAATGGTCATACACAGGCGGAGGTAATACTTATCTAAAAGGGTAGGCTAGAATCAGTGGTCATTGGTCTGAGAGATCCGTGTCCAGATAAACACAGAGTGAAAAAAGATCTGTACTGTGCAAAGTGAGTCCAATCCTGGAAACTGGCTTTGTCAGTGACCAGACTGGAACATAGAAACCAACGCTGGACCTCAGTTTGGCAATAATCTCTCATCTGAATGGGAAGGAGAGACTGGAGAAGGTCTAGGTAGGGAAACCCATAGGTGAGAAGTAAAAAAAAAAAAGTAAACTTGACTGAGGAAGCCTTGAAGAGTGATGAACCATGACAATCTAAGCATGACACTGTATGAATGGCGTCCAAGTATTTTCCAGTGCAGTGCGCAGTGCATTTGTACCAGCCACCCTGTATAACAGTCAAGTGACGAAATGGATGATAGACTGACGTTTATATTTTTTTTTACGTCATGCGATCGACCGGTACCACCTTCGCAATCGATGAGCACCCCTGCACCAATCATTAATTCCTCCATCATTAATTCCAGCCTTAAAAACTTTTCGTATGTTGTGTCAGCTGTCACTCCTTTTGGTGTGCATGGACACCACTAAATTGAATTGCTCTGCAGGTTGTCGTGGTTCTGAAACAATAAACCTTGCTCATAAAAGTCTGGTAGACCTCCGTCAAAGCTGAAAAGTTAGGTGACAATCACTCTAAAATGGATATACAAAAAAGATACTCTCAGTCCGATATGTAACTCCAGCGTGTTTATTGTTAAAAGGATCCCCATTAGTTGTCTCCAAAGTGGGATAAGTTAGTCTTCCTGAGGTCTGTTTCACAAAGCAGGTTTACTGAAAACTCTGAGTTAGTTAACCCTGAAGTGAGGCCAACTCACGGTTTTCGGTTTCAGGAAGAGGGTTTAAATAACCCGGAGTATCAGGGTAAACCCAAGCCCGTTTCACAAAGAAGTTTAAGTGTAACTCTGAGTCAGTTGAAATGTCAAGAATAAATTCGAAACATATTTTCACGAATAAGATTGAAATCTCAAGAATAAACTCAAAGTAGCTACAGTTTTGAGAATGAAGTAAAAAGAAAGTTTACATTAACTTCAATTCTTTCAGATTAATGTGAACCACCTTTGTCCTACTCTATAAAACACAATGTCTAGTGTGGATGAAGTAGTAACCTTATACTTTAGAGCCAGCTTCAGCAACAAGGAAATTCTTTACCTTTTAGCACATAAATACAGCATTATAATAAATAAGTACGGCTATTCGTAATTTGAAGAGACTGTACTTCTACTTTATTCTTGAAATTTATTCTCAAAAAAGAAAATAGAAACATAAATAAACCTTCACAAATGTTTTATTTTCAGGTTAAACCTGATACTCCGTCATATAATCACCATATGATTGCATTAAAACTTCTAATTCCAGCGAGGAAAGAGTGGACACATTCTTTTTCAAGCAGTTGTCATGGTGACACGTTGTTTCTGGGTTCCATTGATAATGGCTTTTTAAAGTTTTGCCGCTCATGGTTAACTCGGGGTGAACTAACTCTGTGTTAATAAAACTAACTCAGAAGAGCCGTTGTGAAACGGAAAACTCTTGAGTTTGTCAACTCCGAGTTATGTCTCAAACTCAGGGTTTGTTGAACTCCCTTTGTGAAGCGGAAACCAGTGGTCTGTCAAAATGTCATGAAAACAAACATATTTTACACAAGATCACAACATAATCACAACAGTCACAGATATTATATCATATACATTAAACCAGTGGTTCTTAACCTGGGTTTTATCGAACCCTAGGGGTTCAGTGAGTCGGTCTCGGGTTTGGTGGAGACTCCGCGGCAGAGGTCCACCCCTCAGTCTAGTCTTCAGTTAGTGGGCAAAGTCATTGAAAGCGTCCTGCTCTGAGATTTCCTACTGGTCCGCTTTGAGGTCGCTGGTTTATGCAGCAGAGTGAGACCTCCTTCTTAGTCGGGACCACAGTTATCTCCCGAGCGCCGATCCGGGCAAATAAGCTCCTGCGGCCGGCGATCTAAAGGGTCGTGATCTAAAGAGTCACGACATGGTGGCAGGGAACTGGTACTTTTATCTACGTTGATGACGTGTTGTAAAACGGATGTAAAGGAGTGGACACGCTGCCAGCGTATCACTTCCTGTTTAACAACACCTTCCTTAATAACCCTCTGTCTGACCAGCGGTGTGGGTCAGTGACGTTGGGTTAGCGTTACCTCCAACCACATCACCCTCCAACCGCCACAACGTGTGACTGTCGGTGTGTCTTGTGATTTGTTACGGAATTTTTAATCCATGCTAACTATGTCGGGCATTTTATGAGTACTTCAGATTGGATGAATAGAGCTATTGGTTTAATGATTAAACCAAAGATCTCAAAGATGAATACATGGGTCGCATTTTATTCGAAAGAAGACAGAACAGAGAGATTGGTGTCCCATCTGTCTACTCTAACAGAATGGGTAGAAAACAGTTCAAGACTCCGGTTGTTTAGCTCCGTTCACCGTGATCAGAATTCAGGATGTGAAAAATTTGGGTTTCTTTTAGGTTCATCGTTGCTGCTGCGTCCCAGCTTCCTTTTCTGGTCCCCAAAATCTTTTTAAACTTTATTTAATTTGTTGATTAACGTGCCGATATGACAGCTAGCTCCAACCTCTCTGCTGCTGCCTGCAGCTGCTCAATATTTACTTTGTCAAGCTGCCAAGAAGTCTGTGCTTCCTGTCAGGGATCCAATGTAAACACAGAGCCTGCTGGCTTAGTATTTTTGGTTTTATAGTAAATTTCTTCCTTTTTGTAAAGCTGTTGGTCCATGTTCATTTACTTCATACTTCGTGTTCTTTCAATGCGGCCATACTTTTCTCCTCACAGTACTCTCCGACAGCCGCTTTCTCAGTCACACAACAACACATTACATTTTTAAGCGCGCCTTATGGTCATGAAAAAAGTATACGGAATAAAACATACCTATTGCAGTAACCTGCAGTAATAATCAGAGTATTTACGAGACTCTTCGTGTTGCACTGCTGCAGGTGTTTGATCAGCTGCATCCTGGTATCTAGTTAGCCTTTGTCTCTAATTTGCTGGTGATCATTCGTAGCCCAGATATAATTATCAATCTGGATGCAGCTCTGTCGGTTTATGAACAACTAAATAATAAGAGCAGAAGAAGATCCTCTTAGGTGGGTGTTTTAACTTCAGCTCTGTGACTCATTGTTGGGAAATCACCTCATCTCTCTGCATTATCTTGCGAGTGACTTTATGGTCGTAACATGCTTCGTTCATAAAATCTGTAAGTTTCCTCAAGTTTTGTATGTATCCAACAACAGCACAGGTCTTCCTAGAAGATTTTTTTCGCTAATATATCAAATTGCATTGCCCTTCTAAAACATACTGTTTTGCATGCATTTAGCGAGACCGGAAGTAAAAAACAGACTTCCGAGAGGAACAGATGTCATGGTGACCTCCAGTGTTTTGCTTAGAAAGTGGTGGATAGATAAATACGACATTAACCTACTTCTGGCCTCCTTTCTTCCTCTTTGTGTCCAGTCTCTGGATGCTGGAATTGGGGTAAAACCAGCCATGCATTGTCTGGACCTGTCTGGTTTTGAAATCAGTGAATTCCCTTCTTTCCTCCTTTTCCTCCTCTTTTGTTATCTCTTCCATCAGCTAAGTTGTTACTAGTAGCAACATCAACTCAATATCTGACTGATCAGTAAATGACGCCAGTACTGGACACTGAAAGTGAAATTCAACCTTTTTGTACACAAACGGTAAGCAGAGAAAATAATCCAGTTTGTTGCAACACAACAGTGGCAAGTGAGAAGAAAATGCTTGAAGTCTGGCTGTGTCTGGATCTGAACATGTTTATAAGAACTCAGCGGGTTGTTGTTTTTTTTAAACTATTTTGTTTCCACTTCATCATGCAGAGCAGCGACTGGGTAATATGTTTAGAAGCTTTGCATGTCCTGAGTTTAGAAATAGTTTCAGCAATGTCGGGTTGGCTTGTGTTGCATTGTAGAGGAATTCCTGCTTCTGGACTGTTTTAGTAATGATTCATGGAAAAGCTGAAACTGCTCACACATGCATTACCATCCACTTCCTGTATCATTCAGAGAGCCATTAATGCTCACTTCACCACTTTTAACCTTTCTATGAGGTGAGTGTGAACAGCTGTATTTGTAGCTTTTAAAGTTAACATGTAATGTAAGTTTTTAATAAACTGACACACTTTTCAGTATTTCCGGTTTCTTTCTTTGAAATGAGCTGAATCAGTTCAGTAAACTGCTCATCGTAAGACCAAGCCTCACGCACTAATTCAGTGGTGGCTGTTTGTGTGAGTGAGCTGAACTTGTGCACTTTTGGAAGTCATGGTGTTTATGTGGTTGCTTGGCAGCGGCTTGGTGCAGCTTTGGAATGAACCTCAGAAACAGCAGGACGGGTGGGGGGTTGGTGCTTTTCTCAGCAACTACAATTAGCTGCTTTATGGAAATCATCTGGTTCCATTTCAATTACTCAACTGTTGCTCCTTAGAAAGAAAACACATTCCACTCACTTTAATGTTTTAGTGCTGCTATTTGAAGCATTTAGTAAAAATGTTTATACAGGAACTACTAGACAACTTCCAAGTTTGATCCAAATGCAATATATTGATTTTATATATAAGAACCTGATGTTTGTTATCACAGATAATTTCTTCCACAATACAAGTTTGATTTGATTCAGGATTTATATTTTTTTGAGACAATGTCACACAGCTGATTTAACACATAAAATTTCCATTCAGATCAAATCTCAAAAGGCAACTACAATACCTACGTCTAACACAGCAACCTGCTTTTCAAACTAAAACTGACTGAGCTTTTGTAGTTTCGATGTGCATGATATTGGGCTAAGATTTTTACTTGCATGTATGGAAAAAAATTAAATGAATGTAAGTACGCTAAAAGACCAGAGGAACAGGAGCTCATTTCTGCCATCACCCTCTGTAACAACAAGACTGTCACACTTGAAGTTATTGCCACAGAGACTGTGAGGGTCACATCACTTGTGGGTGCCAGTTTGGACGCCATATTGAAGGTGTCTAGTGTATCCACAAACCTTGAATTCTAATCTCAGGATGGTGTTTTGGGCTCAAGTTGAAGCTTCAGCCTTTACAATCAAATCTCAGTCTACCTTAAAAAAGGAAAGATTTGTTATTTAGTAATAAAACACATATTTATTGTTTGTAGTATTTGACTTTGACTCCATAAAATACACACATTTGCAACTGTAATATTTTGTTTTCAATTTTATATTCACTATATTGTGTTTTTATGAATGATTATATCAGTACAATATTGGATTTGTAATTATATGATATTATTACTCCTTATTTCTTTCTCTCTCTCTCTCTCTCTCTCTCTCTCTCTCTCTCTCTCTCTCTCTCTCTCTCTCTCTTCCATTCTCCATTTGATTTGACATTTATACCCAAACAGAAGAAAATCTAGAAAGAAGGTGGTTTATACATGGAGGCGTTACTGGATATCATTCTTTATATGCATAGTGGATAACATGGCGCGATTTTATGTAACAGGGCTAGACAAGTTTGGTCCTGAAAGAGTCACAGTCCTGCACATTTTAGAGGTTTCCTGCCAAAGCACACCTGATTCAGATCAATGAGTCTCTGAACCGAATCTGATAAACTATAGGATCAAATTAACTGGAATCAGGTAGAGCAAGGGGACATCTGTTTGTATATTGAGCCAGGAATAATCCCCATATAAATACACACACCTGGCATGCTCCTTTGTCTTTTTGTTCACTGGTGTTTCATGCTGTTGGGCTGCAGCATCTGAACCTCATTGCTACATCCCATCCATCCATTTTTGTAACCGCTTCATCCAATTCAGGGTCACTAGAGCCTATCCCAGTAGTCACTGGACGAGAGGCAGGGTACACCCCAGACAGTTCGCCAGTCCATCACAGGGCAACACAGAAACGAATTAGCAGACACACTTAAATGCACTCCTAAGTGCATTTAGTTTAGAAATCAACCTAACATGCATGCTTTTGGATGGTGGGAGGAGGCCAGAGTACCCAGAGAGAAGCCATGCAAACATGCAAACTCCACACATAAGGGACACCGCCCAAACTGAGATTAGTACCGTGACCAGCTTCCTGTTAGGCTGTAGCGCTAACCACGGCGCCACTGTGCAGCCTCCTCATTGCTACAGTACATACAGTGATAAAGATTTTTTTATGACTGCTTAATATTGATTAGGCACCCAAAGCACAGTTTCTATGGTAACAAAATGTTCCCCTCCTCCACGTCTCTTACCACAAACATGTTGATTCATCTGGGAAATTCAGAAAGGAAGCCATTTGTAAATGTTTGTTTTACACAGCATTGTTGGGTGAATTCCTCCCAGTTTCTGCAGTTATCATGTTTTTTGGCCTTTTTTAAGTATTTTTATCTCAGTGTTTTAAATGTTAAATTTAGAATTTTTTTTTATATTTAATTGTCATTTATTCAACAGTCTGCAGACAAATTTATTTTAGAAATCCATTAATAAAACTGAAATCCTAGAAAATTCTACTTTGGGCCTTGGTAGACAAGTCTGTGCAGGCCTGATGGACTTAGATTTGAGTTTACCCACATCTTCCTGTCAGATCGGACTTTTCTATGGGAAATATGTGTGACTTGCCATTTGCCATCTCTGTTGACATTCTTTGAACTTTAATTTTGCTTTTGCATATCATAGTGCTTAACAATATAACAAAGTACAGCTCACTTTTGTATCTTTTGTTTTTTCAAGTTGAACTGAAAACAATCTTTTACACTGGCCAGGGAATGAAAATGAAAAATGCTTCATTTATCCCTTTTCAGGGAAATTCAAATTATAGTAGCTTTTTTGTAACAATAATGATAAGAAAAGAAAACAACAATCAAATGGTTTTGTTATTGATGCTGATGGCTGCTGTAAGAAATGATCTTCTGTTATTTGATCACTGTGTTATGGAGAGGTTGTGAAGAATACACAATATTGATACACCCAATAAGTGCAGTCATCAGAGTATTTTTGCAGATGACACGACTCTGAGTTGTACTGGAAGTTTGAGGTGTACAGCGTGAAGAGGAAGGGTGAAAGTACAGTTCTTTGTGGCGTTCCAGTGCTGCTTATCACCCTCTCAGACACACAATCTTTCAGTCTCACAAACTGTGGTCTGTTTGTGACTGTAATGTAAACGGTTTATAAACTGTAATGGATCTTGAAAGGTGTTCACTTGCTTGTTGAGGTGAGCCAATAAAATGGGCATTTGAGTTTAAGGCAGGAGGTGAGCTGAACCTATGGAAAAACATGTTCAGTTCATTAGCCTTTTCCAGACATCCATCAGTTTGATCTCCCTTTAACTTGAAGCCAGTGATCCTCTTCATTCCTGACCACACATCCATCACGTTGTTCTGTTGAATCTGATTTTCTAGCTTCCTCCTGTAGTCTTCCTTGCACTTTTTAGTTTGTTTTTTGTTTTTGTTAGGAATCCGTGATGAAGAACCCTACAAACAGAGTTAAATACGGTTGTGATGGGCTGAGTAGGCACTGGTGGATAGTGTGAAATCTGGTAATGTGGGATAGGATTTTAGCATCTGGCTGAGTTTTGGTATTTAAGCCACTATATCTACTTACTACATGCATGATGTCAAGCATGTGTTTCCTTAACCTGGGAGTGTAAATCTAGTAGTCATACCAGATGTTTTTGGAGATAATAGAAAGAGCAGAACTTCATGTGAATGAACACAATGGTTATTGTGAGTGAAAACAAAAGGGCACTGTAGGAAAATCCCAGGAGCCATTAAGGGACGTCTGTATAGTGTATAGGCTAGCTACAGTGTACGGAAAAAAAATCTGATTAAATACTGACACAATCCATATTTTTCTGTATTCTTTACTGTAATATATTTTATTATTTTCATAATGATTGCATTAATCTGATTCCTTTATGTAGATGCACCATTACTAAATAAATCTATATGTTGCAGCTTGCAGGAGGTGTAATCTTGGGTGTGGCTCTTTGGTTGAGACATGATGACAAGATCAGCAACTTGCTGGACCTTGAACTGGATGGAACTAAACCCCCAAGCACCTTCTACATCAGTACGTATTTCATCTTTTAATCATAGACAACATCAACACATATTTTTTAGGACTGCCCCAGCTGTCAGACTATGAGCTTAAAATGATGCAATGTTAATGTTTTTGGTGCCCTGATGCTCCTGATGGGGCATTACTGTGTTGCTATCTACATGGTCGAAAGTCAGAGAGGTGACTTTATCATCATTCCTGCATCAAAATATATGTCTCTTAAAAACATAGTAGTGATCAGGATCTTTTTAATTATGAAAATATGATAAATACAAGTTTTTTATTCATTGTTCATTGTAGATTTACCATAGGAGGTTTGACTAAACATTACATACTGGGTACAGTTTCATGATGCTGAATTCAGAATGATTACTTCAAATTAACTAATTCCGAATTAATCTTCTTCGAGTTTACATGGAAATTTTAATTCTGAATAAAGTTTTACATGGCATCACGTTTTTTCGTGTCTTCTTAATTCTGACGTGACGGCGGAAGTGACTCACTGACGCAATCGAAAGTACACAAATCTCCTACTGTTTTTAGCCTTAGCGGCTACATGGAAAACTAACACCCCACCCCCCCCCACACACACACACGCACAAACACACACACACACACAGTTTTAGCTTCAGTTTTTATAAAATTTTTACTGGCTTTTTTTCGGGTATACTACTACACATTTTTGAGCAGCTGAGGAGAAGAAGAATATATTGAAGACTGGAGGTAAACTTTTTTTCACCCAACTTTATTACATTTACAAAACAACAAAACGGGAGGCAGAAGACTGTGCATGTGCGTCATTGCAGCGGAAGAAGGTAAGCATGCACAGACCGACCAGAATAAACCACAAGAGAAATTAAGGGTTTAAATGAGGGAGGAATTATTTAATTCAGTTTTAAAATTAGAATAAACCAGGCACTATATTCAAAATTAAGTTTAATTCAGAATTATCAATTCCACTCGAAAGTAGGTGTTTACATGAATACTTTTCATATGTTTATAGGCGGAATTAACTTTTATTCGGAATTAAAGAGGAATTGAAACTTCTATGTGCAATGGGACTTTTGGCCCCAAATTTTGGCTCAGTTGTAAGCCACCTGGACAGGATACAACTGCTGGAAAACCTACGTAGATATCAGACAGGGTAAGCTGTCAATCACAATTTACCAAGGCTGTCACACACTATATTATTGTGATAATCTGCAATACAGGTGGGGCGATTCGTTATTAAATTTATTCATCTTGATCCAACTCATGCAGATTCAATTATGATTTGTAAATGTAAAAAAAACAAACATTTTTACGTGACAATTAAATGACAAAAGTGCTTCTGTATAGCGTGGCCGAAACCAGGGTTCCCCGCGGGCTCTTGAGTATTAAAAGTCTTGAACCTACAAATCTGCATTTAATATTTTAAATATTAAATATTCTGATTAATGAATATTTTAAAAAAGTTCTTTAATTTGACAACTTTGCTCCTAAATTGAATAAAAATCTGAAATAATTTAATCTGTATTACAAACTGCAGGTTATTGTGTTAAAATGTGGCAAAGTATACAAACATTACATTACATTACAATTGTTTAGCAGACGCTTTTCTCTAAAGATACTTACATCTGAGAATAAGAACAACACAAGCACTAAATCAGTAGAGGACATCATAGATAAGTGCAGTCGAACTGCTGTAGTCCAGTTGGGCGCAGGTGTTGCCTGCAGTGCTAGGTGCACTGAATTTTTTTGGGGGGTGGGGGATTGGTTCCCTATGTTAATTAGATCTGAGTTTTTGCATAAGCTGGGACAAATTTCCCAATTGAGTATAATTTCTACTGATCACAACTAAGTGCAGAAATGTTCCTTATAGAGCTGCGTCTTTAGCCTGCTTTTGAAAGTAGATAAGGACTCTGCAGAGGGAACAGAGTTTGGCAGTTCGTTCCACTGCCAAGGAACAACAGAGGAGAAGAGTCTCGCTTGTGATTTAGCCCCACGTAGTGATGGGAGTTTTCCATAGATGACTGAAATGTGGTGTAAAAAAAAAAACTTGACAGAACACAAAATACTTTTTAAAAGGCCTGGTGAAACTGTTTTATTCAGAGTTGCTGCTCATATTCTTAAATTTAACAAAGTTAACAAACCCAAGAATCAAGAATAGTGGATCCAATTTAAGCTATAACAAAACTTAGAAATTAATACAACAATGACAAATTAAGCCTATTAAATGTGCGTGTTCCCACCATGTGGACAGTGTTCTCAACACTGCGGTGAGAAAAATAATCTGATTGCTCTTTGATGAACAATGATTCATCTCCTGGTAGAGTTAAAAATACACATTTTTGTCTGATTTGCAGATGATACTTTTGAACAGATGGTATTACTTTTTCCATGCAAGTTCTCATCTTTCATACACATCTATTTCTTGTATGTTTTTTTTTTTTTTTTTTAGCATTTTTTTAGTCACATTTCTGTAATCAACCAGTTTAAATGAAGCCACTTCTTGCCACTCCAGTAAAATAATTAGTCACTGCTGAAAATATACCCTTAAATTGTCCAAATTAACTTTTTGCCAGTGTCTTTTCCAAATGGGCATTAAATTCTGTCCTAAGTGATTTTAAAAAGGTCTTTTACCTTGTGAAAACAAGTAGAAACTCAAGTGAAACCTGCCTGGTGGTTCCTACCTTTGTCATCTTGGCAGCGTCACAAAATACTTTTGCTTGAATTAATAGATGTAGAATGAAGCATAAAGTTGTTTGAAGGAGCCACAGCGTGAGGAAAAAAACCCGCAAAAAGATACGTAGAAATCCAAATTGTAGTTTCAATAATTAAGTTATGATGTACATGAGATTGCACATCTCCAAATTACTTGTCACAAGGCAAGGCAAAGCAAGTTTATTTGTATAGCACCTTTCATGTACACAACAGTTCAAAGTGCTTTACATAAAAACATTAAA
>JBAMHX010001529.1:0-15822 GCA_037177515.1 Pseudomugil tenellus
ATAGCACATTTCACAGATAAAATCACAAAGTGCTTTACAAACCAAATCGGTTGTGTAAATGCAGAATTAAAGTGAGAAATAAACTTTTTCCTTTTTTCTTAGGACCGTTTCCATCTAAATGTAGCCTTAAGATAATTTGGGATTCAATCAACCCAGCTTAGTTATTTATCCTGGATGAATAAATCCCACTTTATAGCCCCCGGTCTCTTCCACATTCCTGGTATCAAACTGACAGCATTCTTGAGTAAAAGCAAGTATTTTGACCTCAGCACACACAGATTCAGCACTGTCAGCATCTCCCATGTCAACACAATATGACTAATACAATACATCACAGACACTGAGAAGCTTTAACGGTCAAGGCGGCAGGTTAACATGTTTTAGTATTGTTTTTGTTGATTTAACGTAGTTCAAAGCTAGCTTTAACCATTTGTTGTGTACAACATTACCTCATGGACCCAGAGGTGTTTGATGACAGATGGTTTATGTGGAGTCTGTTGTGGCAGACAGATGCCCTGAATGACCCAGGAGATGTCATGCAGGCTGAACAAGTAATGGGACTTTTTTGAGGCTGATGGCAGGTTGGTGGTGGCCTCCTGGTGCACTGGCACAGTGCTACTAACAATCAGAGGTTAGAGCAGCAAATGGCTTCGGGGAAAGAGAACCTGTAGACGAAATGGTTCATTATTCAGATTGCAATTTGACAATTTCCTTCAGTTTATGGAAATTTTAAAAAGAGTCAAAAACATAGTCTATGTGCTCAACCTATTTTTTTTTAATTCCATTAGCACAAAAAGTCCCAAATGGCATTTTTAAAATGCAAGTGAGACATCTGTTTGCTTATGTGCTTGGATGCTTTTGAAACCTGTCCAGAAGATGTGATTGCTTTTGGAGCTGTGGTGTTCTACATAAACAATGTGGCAGTGTAGAAAAAAGGAGATGGAGATTACTTTTAATCATAATTACTGGCAGAAGATGATTTATAGACCTTAATGTCAATTAGAATTTCTCCAGATAAAACCAATAATATGACCATTTTTGCTGCTTCAAATTCTTTTGATATGTTTAAAGATTTTAATGCTGATCTGGCCTTAGTAACACATTAGCAATTGAAATTTGTTAGGAGCAGCTTAGAGGTCAGCATTTGGCTTAGAAAGGAAATTATTCCCTCTTTTTAAATGTATTCCATGCAAAGATATCACAAAAACAAGCAGCAAATTACTTATACACTGTGGTTTAATTGATTTAATAAAAAACCGAGTCAAAGAGCAGAAGAAATCCCTTGCAGAAACTGCAGAATATGAAAACGGTTAATAGCAGTCCACTCACGTGTTTATTAAATCGAGCACCATTTAAAAAAAAAAATAAAAATGAGAGCCTTAATGAAAGAAACCATGACAGTTTGCTGGTCCAGAGAACTAAAGTGTGTGTAAGTACATCAGCATGAGAAAAGACACCAGAAACAGATCTCAGTCACCAATATCCTCTTACAAATCGTCTTAAATTTGAGCCCTGTTGGGAATGCGATGAAAACCAGATAGTTTGGAAATGCAATTATTACCATTCTCAAACTGAGTAGCAACAACAGCTGTTTCTCGAAGCTCACTGTTGATGCCTGTCTTTTCTCAGCAATTAGTTAACACACACACTGAACGCTCCAGAAAGCTTTCAAAACATCTGTTTTTATCGAGAAGCTGAAGCGATCATCAGTTAATCAAATGCATCTGATTAGCAGCACCCAGCTGGTACTTAGTCTATTAAATCTTTTGAAAGCAATAAATGGTGTGCTTAGCTTCCGCATTCTGACTTCAGCTTTGATCAATACTGACACTGCGGTTTGTAGAGTTTCGTTATTTATCTGAAGTTGTATTGACTGTATTGTAAATCCTGTAGATCAGGTGATCTTACTTATACATAAAATCTTGGAGTTAAATAGGGGTGTACTTGACTTCCAGTTGGGCGGCGTGACAGATGGCAGCATAAACTTGATCTCTTGCCAACTAAAGACAATTCAAACCTAACAGAATAAGAAAAAAACTATAATTCAGTTCTAGAAAGGTGGGATGAGTGGGGGAGACAACACTGGGAGACGACAAACACGAATTCGCGATTAAAAAATTTGTGATGGAAAAAAATGACGTCCATGAAGCCATGCTAACGGCTAACACCACACTGTGGCATGAGGTACTGACTAGCATAACAAGAGAAAGACGTGAGTTGAAGCAAGAAATGAAAAGTGAACTTATATCATTCAAAGAAGAATTTCAGGCCAACTTCAGGCAAGAATTCAGTATATTTCAGGAACAAATCAACCGGAAACTGTCAGACAACAACAAAGACCTTCAAAAGCAAAATATGGAGGTGAAAGAAGCCCTGCTGGTAGCTCTCGAAGAGCAGCGGAATTTAAGAGAAGTTAACGGACCTGGAAGAGATAGAGGAGAAACAATCTGTGCATTTTTTGGGTCCCAGAGGGCGACTCAGTCCCCCGCTACGTGGAGGACCTATTGCGGAGGGAACTGGCGTTGCAAGCGGAGACCCCACTCAAGATTCAACATGCACATAGGGCAATGGTGGGGAGATCTAGCCCCGGATCAGCGCCACGTTCAATAATTGTGAATTTCCTCCAGTTTGACACAAAGGAGATGATTTTTAAAAAAGCCTGTCAGAAACAGATGAACGTAGACGGCTCCCGTGCGGAGCAGAGCCCACTGGAGAGCAAGAGAGAAGCTCCAAGAATTTCGGAGATAAGGTGAAAGATTAATAATCGGGAGGGGGCTGTACGCAGACCGTACCAACAAAAGTGTCACTGATTGGAAGTTTAAATAAGTGTTTGTTTAATTGTTTTGAATGTTTGAATGTTTGCTGTCTTCCTCTTATGGCCTGATTCAATTTGGTATAATTGATTATCTGCGGCACTTACTGCTATATGGTAACAACAAGAAAACTCTTTTTCTTTTAAACAAATTGGAGAATCATACATGTCTAATACAAAACGCAGCCTACTTCCCCCCATAACATCAACAGTGTGCCAAGAAAAAATAAAAATTGAAATTGGACCTGTGTAGAACGGAAGAAGGACTCACAGGAGAGTTAATTCCTACCTCTACAGAGGGGCCCTAGGAGGAAAGAGGAAGAACGGAAAAAGCTAGCATTATTTATCTACAAGAAACCCACCTTTCCCAACAAGAACATCAAAAGTTGAAAAACCTGGCATTTAGAAATAAATTTTTTAGTTCATTTAAAGGGGGCCGTAAAAGAGGGGTAGCGATTCTAATCTCAAATATGATCAAGTTTCAATGTCTAAAGGAAATCAAGACCAAGAAGGCAGACACAACATTATCAAAGGAAAACTGGAAGAACAAATGGTTACATTATTTAATATATATGCTCCACCAGAGTCAGACAAAACTTTTTATAAATCTGTGTTCTATCTTATTTATCAGGAAACAGAAGGAATATTAGTTTGCGGAGGAGACTGGAACATTGTTGTGAATCCTATTTTAGACTCAACCAGTAAAAAAAAAAAAAATAGTAGCAAAATTAATTTGGCCCACTACATAAATAAAAACTTAACAGAGCTGGGTAGAAGGGATGTTTTGGAGGGGCAATCACCCGCAAGAGAAGGACTATGCATTCTACTCTGCTCCACACGCAATCTACACAAGAATAGATTATTTTTTCATGAATGCAGAAGAAAAGAAGAAAAGTTAGAATCATAGATTGTAGGATAGGGGCAGCCGACTTGTCTGACCATAGTAGCTTATATTTGACATTAGACCTAAATAGAAGGATAAAAAGTACATCTTGGAGATTGAACGTCTGTATGCTAAATGATAAAACTGATGGAAAAAATAGAAATAGACATGTACAGAAAGGAGAACAATAATGGGGAAATAATAATGAGAGACCCAACAATAATTTGGGATGCCATGAAGGCAGTAATGAGGGGTAAATTGATAGCATATGACTCATACAAGAAAAAAAGGCTAAGGGAATACAGGGAAACTATAGAAAAACTTGAAACATTAGAAAAGACCCATAAAATCACAAATGACACAGAGACATTAATGAAAATAAAAAGGATAGAGGAAATATTAACAAAAGAAGTAGAAAAGAAAATAAGATATCTAAAACAAACATTATGAAGGTGGACTAAAAGCGACTAAATCATTGGCCAGATGACTAAGAAATAAACAACAGTAAAACACGATGTGGAGGACAAGATGTGGACCATACACTCACTTTCTGGCAATGTCGGAAACTGAAACAGTACTGGGATAATGTATGGGAAGAGTTGGGAAAAATATTGGGAAATGAGCTGCCCAAAACATGTACTTTTATGTATTTAGGGCATCTCTTGGAGGCAAACACTCCTAACAGGGACCAATATCTGATAAAAATTCTCCTGGAGCTTCAATGAAGGCCATTACCAGGAAATGGCATAAAGAGGATTCAGCTACCTTAAGCAATTGGATGGACATTATCGAAGACATTCAGGCAGCAGAGAGACTTACATTTACAATAAGACTAAAACAGTCAACTGGTGAGGATCGGTGGAAAAAATGGACGATGTATAAAGCCACTCAAGAAAAACCAAAGTGCACATTGTAATAATGGAAGACAATGATAACTGACACTCTCTTCTGTATTTGTTCTGTAATTAAAAAAAAAAGTTTAAAAAAAATAGGGGTGTACTTGATATTTCCCCAACTGTTTACAATAGTTAAGAGAAAAATGGTAATTTTCAATAAAACAAGGCCTATGCTGTCGGAGGCAACGTTAGGGGTTGTAATGGCCGTTTTTCCTGTCAGGGATGAGGAGACTGGTTTCTTAGATTGAGAAGTATATAAATTTAATAATGTAGAATAATTGAAGTTGAACATTAAAATATGGAGTAAGACAATACATGAAAGACAGAGAGATATGGTACAAGGTTATAACCCGGGGAGAATCCCTTCAGAAATCTGTTGTCACACAGAAGTCTGGAACTATTTTGCACAGTAACTTAGGGACACCTTCGTTTAAAGACTTTGGTTGTGTGCATCAGTCTGGAGCCAGTTTTTATGCTATGACAGATAAAAAAGGAGGTCGTGTCTAAAGATTTTCCTGATGGAAGGACGCTGGCCTTGCAGATCGTTTGCTAAGGTCAGAATGACATCAGTTTAGGAGCCTTATGGTAGGACTTTTCAGCTAGACATTAATTAAGAGCAAGGTAATTAAGCTAGTATATGAAATTTCCTGAACAGGGTATATCCCAAAATGTCCCTAATCTTGTTATTTCCCAATCCTGGAACAGACACGATAAAATAATATAAAGCTGCATATGTTTAGTTACAAAGCTCCAATTGCTGTCGAAACTTTGAACCAGCCCAGTAGGGCATCAGGACAGCATGCATCCTGAGGTCATGACTTTTATTTGCACTTGATTTGACGTCAATGAGACAAATAGTTCCAGACATTTAGCCAAAAATCAGATTGTTTGTGCATAAAGTGCTGCCTGGTTTAGCAATGTTTAAGCAACATTTCTGCACTTAGTATAATTTCCTATTGATCATAACTAACTTGAAAATTTGTTCTAGCTCTTTACAGAAACTCAGATCTAATGAACATAGGGAACAAAATAAAAATAAAAAAAATTAGTGTACCTAGCACTGCAGGCATCACCTATGCCCAACTACACTACAGCAGTTCGATTGCACTTATCTATGATGTCCTCTACTGTTTGATTTAGTGCTTGTTTTGTTCTTATTCTCAGATGTAAGTAGCTTTAGAGAAAAGCGTCTGCTGAATGTCTGTAATGTAATGTCTTGTGGAGAAACCATAAATCAAAATATCGTAAAATTCTATACAAATCGTCTCCTTGGGGACCGAAAAAGATATACTGAGTACGAAAATCTAATTGTAAACACGAAGGACATCCAAAACCATAAAATGCATTCGGGGATATAATTAAGAAATTATAACTGCTGTAACAATAACAATAACAAGAACAATGTCTAAAAAAAAAAACAACAGAAAAATGCAGAAACTTTTCTCATAATTAAAGGGTTAATTAATAAATGCAGTTAAGCAATAATTGTGTTTATATCCGACCTAGTGTGATATAGTGCCACTGGAATGAGACTATCATCATTCTCTATCTGCATGCCAAAGATATGTTGCATAAGACGTGTATAATGAGGACTAATTTGATAACAAAAATGTAAGAAATGTTAAGTTTCATGGACCTTATGAGTTTGTCACATGCCTTTGCTTGATCATTGCTTGCACATGCTTGTCGAATCATGTGAGTAATGACCACATGATGCAGCCAGAGTGCATCATCATCATTATCCCCTTGTATAAATCATAAACCAGTAGTGCGGCTTGTTTTTTGTCTCCCTTTTAGATTATTGTGGGGGCAGATGAAGGAGCTTTGTGGAAGGTTTTGTGAATGAGTGAAGATAACATGTGAAATGGTCGGAATGTTGGTTTTCCTTCATCACTTGCGCCAGATTTGGGATTCAGCCACAGTCTGCTGCTTGTGGCATGGGACCAAGCTGATCCACCATACAGGCAGGCTGGAAGCTGAGAGCAAAGCAACCTTCCTGGTGACATGAAATCCATTTAACCTAAAGTCTGAAGTTTGAGCTTATTCATGGATGAATGAAGTAGGGGGAGGGGACTACTCCTTACTGAACTCAAAGTCTTACTGAGAGAAATACTGTATTCTTTGAGGATGATTACTTTGTACCTTGTATTTGTAAAGTTGTTGGAATTGTGAATCCAGAGCACTTACTCTAAGCTTATTTTTCGTATATGTGAGGGTTTAGGTTTCTGGCGGATTTTTTTTTTTTAACAATTTTTTTTCATTTTAATGCATTAAATCTACAAAAAAAGCAAATTTTCTTTTTATTCATGAAGTTTGTGATAGTTTTCAAGTCTTATAGTTACAATTTATAAAATTGTTTGTCCCAAAATGAAGGTTTTCTGATAATACTTTAAAAATTGAAACTTGACATCATCTCACTGCAAGAAACTGGTTTCGGGTATGGCGTGTCATAGCAATTAAATTAATTACCCAAAATGACACTTTATTTATTTATCTGTGTTTATGAAGACTCCGACAAAATAGTTAAAATGATCTATGTTATTACACCAGTATCAATAGATACTGAAATCAATGTTGGTATTGATATCTATCAATACTTGGAATGGTCTTTCCACCACTACTTAGATGTTAACAATCAGTCTTAAAAACATATTAATCCTTTTCAATCTGCATATTAATGAAACGACTAATATTCGAACAAGAATAGAACTAATAGTCTAACAAGCTTTTTAATGGTGTGGAGGTTAAGTTCGCCAGTGGGAGGGTCACACTCTTAAAAAAGCCCTTTGCTCAATTACATTTATTAACCAAATGTGTTTTATTCTGTTGTCCAATAATCCTTTTTAGAATTGAAAAATTGTCAGTATATCTTAAACTCACTTCCTTTTTCATAATCATCATCATCTTTGAGAACAGATGTAGAAGTGATGTTTTCAATATGTCCAATATGATAACACTAATTTAATCTGGAAAGTCTCAATAGTCTGACAGACAGATTGTGGCTGACAGTATCACCTCAGAAAGTTTGTTTCTGTTGAAGAGAAATTATTGTAACCGGGTGGTCGCTGACATTTAAAAAATAAATAAAGTTCTCTCAGCCACCATGGTTTTCTTTAAATATCTTGGGGGGAAGAGTTAAAAACACACTAAAACTGAAGGAATATAATTAATTTATTAAGGTTCTTTGGATAACATTTCCTTCTCTGCCCTCCTTTTCTCTTTTCCTGCAATCCGCACGTTTATCATTTGTTGATTACAACCAGGGCAGGTCAGTGTGTTGTATTCAAGTGCAATTTTAACACTACATGCACATTAAATTGATGCACATCATAAAAACAATGCAGTAAAAATGTAAGTTTAAAAAAAACGAAAAACAAGACATGCCAAAAATAAACCTGTCACATTATGATCATAGAAACTGTTGGCTGGAAAGTTTTCATGGAACCAATTTGTTGGATGTTTTAACTCAGTTTAAAGATGCTACAAACAAGACTCTGCTTGCTGCAAATGTTTATAATGCTTCACAGGTTTATAACTTAGTGAAAGCATCTCAAATGCTGTGCTGTGAAACTATCCCATTATTAACAAGCTGCATCATATAAGCAAAACAACCCAAGCTGGACATATGTTGTCCTTCACCTTCTATGTACCTGTTGCATTGTCACACAGGATTGCAGCATTTTAGCTACTTTTTCTAAATGATCTTTGACAGACTGATTGACGAGAAATTATAATCTTTAGCAAACTTTTCTGTAGATGTCTTTTTCAGTTTTCCCCTTGACTGTGGGAACTTTAAGTGACTTTAAGCTTAAGCGAGAGTCTACTGCATTATTACCTCCTCCCTTCTTAGCTGAAGAGCTTACTCTGTAAACCGTCGCTATGCACATACTTCAAGTTGTTGTCTTGTTTTCTTATATTTTCTTTCTTTCCACACAACATGTTTTAATTATTGACATGCTAAATTAGCAAATGTTTTTTTCCATCAGACGTGAAGGTGCAGGTGTTTAGTAACTCTGTCTGTGGTAAAATAAAAACTTGGGGTAAAAATACAATTGTACAGAATCATTTGAAGCAGCAAATAGATTTTGTGTGGCTTATACCTGGACAAACCTATCATTTGTAAATGACAGCACAACAGCACCCTGTGCGAATCAGTATGGGCGATCGTTAAATTCTAACCAATATTCGATCTGTCACCTCCATATTGGAATCCAATATTGGGAAGCCTCATTGTTTGTACAAAACTTAGGAAAACATTTAAACAGAGCTGGCACCAGTTTTCCTCTAACTTTTTAATAAAACATTGAGGTCAAAATGCCCACATCCTGAAATGAAGCTGTGAATTGTATTATCCCTAAAGAAGGAAAAAAGAATTCGAGTGTAGTTTATACATACCTATTTTGGTGCTGAATGTTGAAGACAAACTCTATGGAACCATTCAACCCAGGAGACTAGACCCCAACTTATACATAATGATCAGACAGGATTTATTTTGCAAAGACATACACTTGACAAAATTATACAATCTTTACATATACTACATGATATTCAAAAGAATAATGTTAATCTAACATTATCGTGAAATGTTTGGTAATATAGAAACAGACCTTTGTGGTGTTTGTGAATGTTGTTGGTGTTCTGCTGCTTCTGTGAGAAAAGGAGGGGCTTGCATCATAAGTCATTCGACTTGCCCTGGAAGCTGTTTATATAAGCGCCAAAGGGGTAAAACAATGGTGGAGACGTCGAAAGGATTTGTCTTCCCTTAATAATTCTACTTCTGGTCTACCAGGCAAAATCTGCAATATTTGTTCAGCAGCTTATTCATATATGGTTCTTGTTTAATGAGCTTTCATAATTAATGCTTGCAAAGAGATCATCTTTAAATGTATCTGTGAAAAAGACTGCTTGATAGAATTAAACAACTTGTACATCATTAAGAAACGTAGACTCTTAATGACCAGAGTAATTAGTTAGTATAGATGCAGAAAAAGCTTTTGAATCGGTAAGATGGCCTTTTCTTTATAAAATTTTAAAACAACTTGGCATGGACAACAACTTTATCAGAGGAATTCATACATTATCCAGAAAACCATCTGCTTGGACATCTTTCCAATTTCATTTAAGTCGATTGGGACTCCATACAGGGATGCCCAATTTCCCCCCTGCTATGTAGATCCCTTGGCGATGTGGATAAAACAGACTCAGGACATTAGTGGTATCTGCATTAATAAGAAGACCACAAGGTGGCCCTATATGCTGATGACATCTTGGTACATCTAAGTAACCCTTCCATTTCATTCCCTAAATTAATGGCCATTCTAAACAGAATTAGGTAATTAGGATATAAATTAAATGTACAATAGACGATAAATTTTAATGATAAATTACCAACCAACAAAACAACTTAGGGACAAATATCATATCAACTGGGATCAAAATACATTAAATATCTAGGAACAAAGTTGCCAAAAAGACTTCAAACACTAGCAGAGAGAAATTATGCCCCCCCCCCCCCCGCCCCCCCTTAAGAAAATCCAACAAGATATTTATAGATGGAACTCAAATTTCCCACAGAACCAAATTTGTAAGAAGGAAGATTCTCCCAAAATATCTCTACTTATTCCAGACACTTCCTGTAGAATTCTCCTCAGAACAATTTATAGATTCATTTGGCAGGGTAAAAAACCCAGGGTTAGATTTTAAACTCTACAACTTCCAAAGAAGCAAGAGGGTATGTCTCTACTCTACTTAGATCAGACACTTAATTAATTTGTGTAATTTATCTTTTCAAACAAGATGGAAAGATATTAAACTTTCTAGTCTGACTGACTCTCCACACAAACAACTGGGAAGAACTATCGATAAGTTACAGAATCCATGGATCAAAACGCACTAAAGAATTTGGAATGCAATAAAGGATGAGTACAAATTGAGTAACAAGCTAGAAATAATCCAGTGGTGTGCTTATGATCTGGAGTTTAAGCCTAACACAAAAGATAAGAGATTTAAATCATGGATCTTGAAAAGACTAACAACATGCTACTCTGTAACAGAAAAGGGACAATTCAAAGGTTTTAAGAAATTTAAAGAAGAATATGACTTAGACAGAACCGAATTCTTCCTCCAGGTACGTAATCGTTTTGCACATATCAGAAAGGAAACAGACCTTAATGATCCAATATTGAATATTTTTAGTGACGCTTGTTAAAGCAGAGGATGCTATTTCCAGGATTAATAAAGGCCTTTTATCTAAAAAGTCCCATAATACAGAGTGGAGATATCTGAAAAGGACTGGCATAACTTCTGCCAATCTCCATGGAAATGCGCCTGGCTGGAAGTGCCTGATCTGTTTCTTTATCACGCCAAAATAAAAGGCTGATTTGTGATCTTTTGGGAGTGTCCAGTGGTTAAACCTTTCCGGAAATAGCATCATGAAGTGTTAAGTAGCTTGTTTAACTCTAACATGCCCCCTGCAGTTTTCTACCTTATTCTTTGGGAAATTGAACTTGCAGGTCAGAACAAGTGACAACTATTTTTTTAAATATTCTGATAACTGCAGTGGGAAAAACACAAGACATTGGTTGCTCTGTGACCCACCCATGATACAGGAATGGATAGATATAGTAAATGACATCTATCTTATGGAAAAGATTACATACTCTTAAGTCTTCAGAAAAACATATTTATTAATCGATGGACCAAGTGGGCCATATATGCTGGCCTTAAACAGACAGGAGGCCTGAACAAGTATCCCTACTGGTATTACATTTTACTAGTGGGTGGTCGGCTAGGCCTCGAGACTGGTCAATGTTACACGAGCTCTACTTTGGTAGACCCTGGTAAATATTCCCTTATCAGCCCTTTTACACAAATTTCTCTTTCCCAGTCTGTTCGGATTGTTCAGTTTTCAATTTCAATGTAATGTTTTGTTCCTTTACAAAAAATTAACAGTGAACAGCAGAACTGGACTGTGCTTGAGAGTAAGACCTGAAAAAAACTAAAAGCTGAAACACTTAATGAATCAGTCAGCACATTGATTTGTTGATGTTATAAAAAAGAACAGGACAAGTCACTAAAGTGGTGCTTACAGATGACCAAAGCTAGAGGGGAATCAGCTATCTGATGCTTATTAGTTTCAGAATTTTTGTGTGAATCTATACCAGTTCACTTCTTTTAATGAATGTATAAGAAAAACAGTCAATTGCAAAACTGAGAAAAGCTCAGAACAGTTATTAGGACACCCTTACCCTCTTTCTTTCTTAAAACACTGGTTCACTGTTCTCTGAGTAAAGAGAATACTGTAAATGATTCATCAACTGGTTGTAAATTGAAACCCAATGGACTTCATGTTCAGGGAGACGTGGTGAAGAAAATGACTGAATAATACATTTAATACATGGCTTACAGCTACACGTCATTTTTAACACAGCTTTAAAAAGTTTTTTAGTCATTTTTTTAAAAAAAATAGTCTTCAGGAATAGTTCACAAATTTAAGAACTTTCAAAAGACTTTCCAAAAGGTTTTCTTTGAAAAGTGTCTGTCTTTTGTTGTGTTCTCTGTCCTGATGATCGACAACTGCTTTAATAAATTCAGGTCCAGGCTCTTGGGAGGATTTGTCACTCCATCATAGCCTATTACAGAAGATTTTCACATCAATATTTGAATTATTTGGGATACCTCAGCCTTATCTCCCTGTATTTCCTCTTTAATAATGACTTTCCGACAGCCAACTTGCATCTAAAACATTTCTGATGAAGCATCAGGGAACAGTAGATGGTCAACAAAGGTCCAGATGCATCTCTCATGTTCTGTGTCATGTTAACATCCATTACATTCAGAGTTTATTTGGTGTAGATAGGGTTATTTTATTTATTGGTTTACTTATTTGGGTTGTCATTTTTGTTTTCACCTTCACTTTTTATTTTCTTATTTTTCAAGAAAAAAACATGCTGAGATATATTTAGTTCTGGCTAAAATCTCTTTTGGAAACACCTTGTTGGTACACAAATTCCTCCATCTGTCAAATTATTTTATCTTCAGGCTTTCTTTTAGATTGGTACAAATATGTCCTTTCAATAGACTGTTCGTAATAAAGATTCCACTTTAAATTGGTTTTGTGTAAAGTTATGTGTAAAAATAACACTGGTTCGGATCTTTTTAAAAGAAAAATAGATGGCTTTTAGAAGCAGCACATAAAGAAGTCAATGCTTGATATTTTTTCACGGTGATGTTAATGTATTTGCAATGAATGACGGATTTATTTAGTTTTTAATTGAATAATGCCAAGCACAACTCAAAACAACTTCAGGTCTCCATTAATTTGCAGCTGAATTTTGCTTTACACACCATCCCGCATCAGTAACTAGATATAAACACAAGGGTCATTTAAAAATGCAGACTGTAGTTGATTCATCAAAGAAATCGAGGCGATATTATTAGAGGAAGAAAGAAAAAAGAGAGAAAAGACAAGCAGTGACTGAGTGACCTTTTTCTGACTGTAGAGAACTCAGAGCAGAGACAGAATGCAATATGGACATCACTGTTAGGTGTTTTACATACTACACAATAAGCAAAAACTTTAAACATATATAGCAGGGTGGGATTGTACATGCAGTGGTGTCTGTGTCTATGCAAACCCCATCCCACCTTCTGATGTGTTTCATTTGATGTGAACAAACACTGTAATGGTGTATTATTGCCACTAACTTGCTAGGACTTTGGGTAGAGACAAGTAGGCCACAAAAAAGAGAGAAAAAGAAAAGCAGCAATCAGTGTTAATGCTAAATTGTGCTGGATGATTGAAATGAAAAGCTCAAAGGGCGAAGATGTTGAAAATGGTGGGAAAAAGCAGATTTTGTCACTGCTGAAAAATATACAGAATAAATATGATTACTAAGAGTAGTGACAGGCATACAGTGAAGAGTGAAGCAAGACATCACATGGTACAAAATGCCTCATTAGGCCTAAATCTGTGACTCATGGAACCATTGTCGTCTTATTTTACAACTAGAATTCACACATGACCAGGTGGAAGCAGTAAAATGTTTACCAGCAAGAAGTTCATGCGTTTTTAATGTTCCGGAAGCAGTTTTGGTTTTAGCATTTTAGTATTCATCTCAATAATGTGATGTATTGTTTTGAAATGCTCTGAAGTAGTTAAGTAGTTGAAAATACTTTGCAAAGATGATTATTAAACTGAAGTCAATAATCATCCTAAATGTGCTCTGGTGGAATGTAAAATAAATAATTATTAATGCAAAAGGAAATAAGAGCTTTTAAATTCATGCCCAATCCTTCTAACTTTTTTTTAAATACAAAGTCTTCATAATTTTTGTGTAGCAGATACTCACTCAGTAGATGAAACAGTAAGAAATGAAACAGTAAGAGAAAAAACAAGAAATGAGTAGCCAGCTTGATTGAGTGTAACTTGTTAGACTTGAGCCTGGACTTTTAAGACACGGCTGTGTCACATAGCATTTTGTAAGGCCACAAAGGCAGCCAGGAGCACATGCAGCAGAAAGCAGAGCTACTGCCTGGAGGGAGGATGTGTTTTCCTGGGCACTACTTAATGGTGCACATTGCTGAACAGGTTTCATTTCCTTATGCACAAGACTGTCCAATTACTAGGCTAAAATACTGCATTGTCCAATCCGCATTGGATCTAATGGACTTCTGACCCATCAAATAGATGGATTTAAACCAAGCAGCAATCTCAACAGAAAGAAAGTGAAGCCACCCGGAAGTACAGAAAAATTGCAGTTCACCCTTCATCCGCTACCAACAGGCTCCAAAACAGAGCAAAACAGCCTGGTACAAAAAAAACATTTTAGGTTTAATAGGTCAAGTTTACCTTCATAACAACTCTGAGGTGGGTAAACTTTTTTTCTAACTCCTCCATTTCAACATTTAGTATTAAATTTAGAGGCGTATCATTTTAAGCTAGCGCTGGTGGCTAGCTGTTTGGTTCCTGTTGGCTCACGGTCAGGCCTTGGCGTCACTTTCTTTGACTAAACTTCTCAACCCCTGGTTGTATCAGCGTGTTCACATATTTTTTCTCCACTGTGGAAAACTATGGCTTGTTGTGCTATTTATTGCACCAAAAGACCGTCCAAGAAGTTTCTGCTCCAGTTTTTTTGGTAAGTAAAATTACATTTATTTATATAGTAGCTGGTTTTCCTGCATTAGCTGTGCTAATAATTAGTCGGCTATTTTAGCACCGGTAACCACCAACAGGCGTTTTGAAGAATAAATTATTGGAACCCGTAAAATAATGTTTAGCATTTCTAAGGTAAAACTCAAGGTTGAAAAATGGGGGTTTAAAGTGTGACCCATAACTAAGACAAACATTGTTTTCTTAATGGCACCATAGGTGGTTGAGAGCAAACCTAAAATATTAATAAGTCAACAGTATCCGTTTCTGGTTAAGTAATGACAAAGATGTGCAGAATTTTATCAGCAATATTTTTCCTGATAACACCTGCATTTTCCCCACAGTGTTACACAAACGTAGCCGCGTTGGTATCCGGCTATCTGGTATCTGCTCGCTGGAATTCTATAATAACGATACTGCTGTTAATGATCAGCTTTTCTGTCTAAAGCACTATTTAATTGCATTTTCAAATCCTTGAACCATGAGGAGGAAACTTGGAGGGGATGATTCACCACAGATACATATTTACCTCAAAATATTTTTTAAAAATATCATTTTTTTATTATTATTATCAAATGTAGTATTTGGGATGCACAAGCCAAAGTATCAGTCTCAAGTCTCAAAATTTGAATGACATACTATTTACATTTATTCCACGTTGCTTTTTAGTATTGATGGAGTTTGGTAGATGTTCCAGATGTGCCACCATCAGTCATCAGGCTGACATGCACACATGTATGAAGACAGACCAGAAATTATTGGAATTATTGAAACAGCAAAGTAAGCACATACATAGTGTGCATGTGTATAATACAGCCAGAGATAATTATAATTTAACTAAATATATATCTAAACAAGGGAAGTTTGCCAGAAGCAACTTTTTTATACTGTGGAGTAGGATTGGCTAGGGGATCCCGAGTCCATGGGTAGAGAGGTCAAGGGCTCATAGGTTGGCACCGGAGCATAAACGAGATAATCTACAGTCCAAACGGCACCGGGACCTACATCAGCAGCCAGGCGTCTGAAACAGTCCACACTCCCCCAGAGGGGAGTGGGAGAGAGGGACAACTAGTGAACAGCA
>JBAMHX010002003.1:0-15790 GCA_037177515.1 Pseudomugil tenellus
CGATCACACGATTGTTGATCGTGAGCTGGTCGTGAGGTGTTAATCGCTTCTCGTTCCCCCATGTACACTACACGACGAACGACACACGACTGAGCTGAAACTGTCGCACAAGTGAAAAATCGTCTCAAAATCGGCCAAATATCGCACAGTGTCTGCCCAGCTTTAGTAGTTCCGTTTTGTTTTTATTTTCTTTCAGGGCAGATGATCCTGATGGGTGATTGGGGACAGCTGGCCAGGTCTCCAATCACATATAAAAGGTTCACTCATTCAGGAGTAAACCCCCCAGTCCATTCTTTTCCCCTGGGCCTAGCAGCATTTCGGTTGCCTTTAGTTGGTTTAGCTTTCAATAAAAACAATAACTTAGATTCCACCCTGCTTTCTTCTTTTAATTGTCTATGGTTCACAAGCTGACCATACCACAGTGAGACCTGAAGGGTTATGGCTGGGAGTAAGGAGTTGGTTCAGATGGTGGGGGAGGGCGATGGTCAGGTCTGGCAGGCCCAGATGTGTTTTAAGGATGTACTGTGAGTCCCTTATCAAAGAGAGTTTCAACTCGAACCTCTAGCAGAACTTCGCCAATGTCCCAATAGAGGCGGTGAATATTGAGTCCAAGTGGGCTGTGTTCCATGCCTCTAGTGTTGAGACAGCCAGCCAGAGATATGACAGAAGAAAGAGTCCTACCATTACTTTTTGCCCTGCGGGACTCTGGAAACAGCTGAGGGGGTAGCAATAATAACTGCATTTATTGACAGACTTACCAAAGAACTAGTTATAAACTCAAGAACAATGCACTGAAAACAGAACAAGACACAGGTGAAAACAATTACCAAAATCAACCCAGGTGAACTAATGAACAATAAATGGAGCTGAAACAGAAAGCAAGGGGCAAAACAGGAAAAACTACAAAATAAAACAGGAAACTAATGTAACCTAACCCAAAACCCTAACAATTCCAATATTTTGCTGCTAGGTATCTGCTGTAATGATCCCGGTATCATGTTGTAGCACAGAAGACAATGCGAACAGCTAGCTGCCAGTCAATCTTTTAAATCTGCACTTGGTTTCCTTTGGTCCATAGAAGTTCATTACAATAATGTACAAGTTATTTATAACGCGGACATGATCCTGACTAACCTGGTAGCACGACGTTTTCCACATTTGTTACGCCGCGGCAATTCTGCAAAATAAGATCGCCTTCCTGGTCTTTTCAGTCTGAAAAGTTAAGTTCACGCGCAGTCGCAGTTGCCCTGATTCTGCCACAAACATTGATTCATATGCTGACATATTTATGAGCTGCTTTGCATTGACCGTGTATCGTAGAAAGTAGGTGTGTAGGGGCGGGAACGTGAACCAAAATCTCCTGAGTAACTTTTCGGCAAGGTTGTGATTTATAAAAAACTCAATGTGTTTTTGATCCGACTTTTACTTTGGCGTACCAACGTCGTTTTTTTTTTTTTTTTGCTAAGTACAATTCTAGTAGTGATTCTACACAAACTTTTATAAATGAGGCTCCTGGCCCTTGACCAAACGTCAGACGGTTGGCGCATTGGAAGTGAGAATGTGTTGGACAAGCTGACATTTGGCCATGTGTTCTGCTTGGATCCTCTGCCAACACCTTCAGTCTGCCAGCGGGCAGACAACTAGAATTTAGCAACTCTTCCTGATGGTTCACTTCTAAACCCCAGTGCAAACGGAAAAGACTGGTCTCTTACATTGGATTCAGTCCACGTTTTAACAGAAAGTTTGGTTAACTTAAATTCATGTTTGTTTAGTGGTGAGGGTGTTTTTCTGTTTTTGTTATTTTTTTTCTATGTATTTTTTTAAGGAGTCTGCCAAAGCGTGTTTACAGCATTTCAACCCTTGACTTTTGATTTACTGGTGGTGGGATACCCTCAGTCTGCTTCTGTCAACCATAAGATTTAATTTCCCTTTTACTCTTGCCACAACAATTATAAGTTAAGATATTTACATCATAGGAGATTGTAATATTAAGTGGTTTATTAAAAAAAGTCTCCTCTGAAGAACATGATGATAACTGTAACTTCTTCATGTGGACTAACTCAAGTCGCTCAATATTGTTTTACAAACATCTGTCTGTTCTGATTTTGTCTGCTACTTTCTAGTCCCTGTATGGGGCTTGGATGCATTTTTGTTGTTGTTTGACAAATGATGGCAGAAGACACTATTGCTAAAGGAAAAGCTCAACAAAATAAAGATGCATCATGTACAGTGGAGTTCTATGTCAGATACAAATAATGATGCAAAGAAGTTTGAACTTCAAATAAAAGAGTAAATCAGTTTCTTGTGCAAAAACTAATAAAAAATTCCATAAGGTTATGACATGATTTTCTTTCAGGGACCAATCAAACATATATTTCCATTTAATTGTTTTTTAATTTTAGCCTTTTTTTCCCCCATCCATTCATCTATTTATCCATCCATCCATCCATCCATCCATCCATCCATCCATACCGCTTTATCCCATTCTTGGTTGCAGGTAGTCGAAATCTATCCCATGGTACGGTATGGGAATAAAACTGCCCCCCATACGATGTGATGATCTTTAATTTAGTTACATAGGGGTGTCTGCATTGTCTTGCTGAGAAATTGCACATGTATACACACAACAACCGTAGCAGGGTATGAGAAAGTTTCTGTTATGAAACCAGCATAATGTGGGTTTTGTGCCAGGCAAAAAAAAAAAAAAATCTGTGAACCTGTTGTGACATAGCTACAAAGGTTTATGAGTCAACAAACCCACTGCAAGTGAGCAAGAAACAGACTTCGTTTGCAACTTGTTTCCAGTAAGCCCTGGTGTTTAGAGGACCTTTCTTCTCTTCCTCTCTAATTTTCTCTGATTTACTTTCACATGTGGGTTAGATGCTAAGTTTCTAACACCTCCTTGTGGTTGTTTTGTGGTTTTCCAAGAAATAGAGTGGATTCAGTGATAATGCAAAGGTTAAGTCGAATTTAGCTACCTTGTTAACTCGTAACATAATTAACATAATGATTTTGAGAATGTTAACTAGCAAACCAGTAAAAGTGTTCACTTGTCAACTTGTACATGTTAAACTACTCACTAGTTAACCTCATTTGGCTTTACTAATTATCTGGTGTGACAAGAATGCTTGCTCCTTAATAAAAATCCAAAATGTTCCACAAGTCACCTAAAACTACTTGTTAACTAGAAACATCCAACATGTTCACTAGTTAACTCATTATGATTTAATCTTTCTGGTTATTTAAAGATGCTACACAATTTTACTAGTTTGACTTCTGAAAATCTAAACAGTCACTTATACTAGTTGCATTGACTCAGGAGGAATAGAGGTGTAAACGAACTTCCTTGATTCGCTTTCAAGCTGAAACTCCACCAAGTACATGTTTAACCCTCAAAAAAGTCCATTTTTTTAAGAAGTACATATTAGAGATTAGAATACATATTAGAGAAGACAAAATTAGAGATTTATTTCAGCATAATCAAAAATAAAATATTAATTTGAGAAATGACAAATCGAGGAAAGATGGCATGACAGGCTTGCTGTGTTTCATTTGGAAAAAACTTCTCATTGCTAAAGTTTTAAGGTCTCTGAAAAGCACTTCTTACATTATTTAAATCTAAAAACTTTGCATTAAAAACAGCTTTAATAAAGATTTTTTGTTGCCGTCTTTTAGGACTTTCAGTCTTATATCTAATGTGAACGTGAATAAAACAATGTTACTGAATACAAACTAATATTATATTTATGTTACTGCTGACAGTGTGTTTCTAATTTGTAGGTTTATTTTTCAAAACTTCATTTAAAGTTGAAATATTAAATGAAGAGGAAACTGTTCATCCCCATTTATCGCTCCCTTTGAAAAGGTTTTCAGGCAAGTTGTCACAGCAAGAAGCTAAAGAGGAGGATGACACAGAGGATAATGGAAACATCTTTTGTCTTGAATCAGAAATTACAACCCAACTCAGCTCAGGGGTTTTGAGCCAGAACAATGTAAGCTCTGAGAGAATGGAAAACTGTGAAAATAAATTTATTAACCTCAAAAAGGGCAGATGATACACAAACAAATTGTAAAGAAAATCACAAGAGTTGGAGGGAGGGTGGCCTCCTAAGAATGTTAAACAAAATGGAAAGCAGCTCCAATAAACTAAACTATCAAAAACAAAAATACTAAATACAAAAACAAAAATACTCAAAACCAAAATTAAGTTAATACAAATATTAAATACAAAAATATGATGTAAAGTTACAAATAAGCTAAACTGAACTCAAAATATCAATTATCTAACCAAAAAGGTCAGTAGTCTTAAAACTACTGGAACAAAGAATCACTAAACACATACAAAGTTAACTATTTCAGATACGTACAATACTAATTTAAACTAAACACAAGTTACCTCAAATTTACAAAGTGCACCAGGAATGCCAAAAACTACAGAATCCAATACCAAAATCACATTGCAGTGCAAGCCAAGGCGCATGCCATCTGTCCCCAAACATCTTCTCACAGAATGAGCGGTGATGTGTCCTTTTATTTCCTGGTTTGGTTGATGATGATTGATTTCATGTGTGATTATTCTGGAGGTGCAGATGAAGGTGGATCTGAGTGTGACCAATCCTCTCCAGGTGAGTGCGCAGGTTGACGGGAGAAATGAGGTGTGATTAGTGATATGATAGTGAACAGGATGATTTCTAAAATACACAGGGGGTCGTAACAAGCGAGTTGAGGACATTTTACAACCCTATTTCCCGAGTGCTGCCAGGGGCGCGGTTTTGGTTCGGGGGAGAATATGATCACTTTGACCTGGACTTCAGGCTGGCTTTGCTGGCAGTGGTGTTACAGACCCTGGGAGTGCTGGGCTTCCTGCATGTGTGTGTATGGGAAGGAGGGGGCAAGTCGAGGCCTTGCTGTCCTCTTGCTCACTTGTCTCATATTAAGCTCCTCTTGAAAAGAAAATTTGTTCAGCATAACACAGAAGCCAAACCATCATTCTGCCTGTTTTAATGTTGGAGAAGACAAGTTAGAAAGAAAAAACAAAAAATAGCAGAAATTTCCGTCCAGTTTTTCTGAAGTGTTCTTTGTGATTTTCTTTCTTTACTAAAAGAGTTTCTAATTTGAGCAAAGTCTAATAACAATTAGACAAAATTCTGTAATTGCATTTTCACAAAAAGAATAAATGTTTCACAAATCAGAAACTGTTTTTATGAATCTGCACAGTGTGTCCAGGTTTATAGAGTGTAAGTATTAAAGATTAACAGGATTTGATGTAATGTGGTCTAGCTGGGATTCACCCTTTATAGATATGAACGAAAGCTAACACTATCATTAATAAAATCAGTTATAGCAGTCACCCATTACTGGGCCAATCTTTTCATGTCATTATTTTGACAAAACAAAGTTTTTATTTTTTAAAAAAATAGACAAGATAAATTATCCTATTATGATTATAAATATGTTCTTCTTTCCTCGAAATACGGATGTTATGCTTCAGCCGATTTGTTCGATTCCGTGTCGATAGGGATGTTATGCTCGAGCCCGTCTGCTCGATCACGTGTCGAGCATGTGACCTGGAAGTGTTGCCAGCGTTGTTTCTGAGCAGGATTCAGCATTCTGTTAGACGGCATATCGTCACAATGACGTATTTGCCATGGCAACCGAAGGCGCCATCGTTTGTCTAGGGGTAAACAACTCGTTAGTCTCATTCAGTTGTATGTGTTTGGCTCACTGTAGGTTGGTTTAAATTGCCTAAATATGGATTTACTTATTCCACATGAGTTTTTAATATCAGCATGATGTACCAGCAAATGAAATCACACGATATAAGGACGTTATATCGTGCCTTATATCCTTAGGCTGTCACAACCATTAAAGAATATAAAAAATATTCATTTTAATGAAAATCATTTCTCATTATAATGTGACAGGTTTTTTTTTATATAACAAGATATTTATCTCATTAAATCGAAAAACTTTAACAAGATGTTCTCTTATTATAACGAGATGTGTAACCCAATGATTATGTTATCAGTACATATCAAACGTCTCCATTCCCTCTATGAGCAGACAACTACTGTCATTACAGATTGGTATACTTTCAATTGCACCATAATTTTGTTAGGAAAAGTAAATTATTTGTAAAGCACAATTCAACACAGGGTGATTCAAAGTGCTTTACAGAACATTTAAACAATAAAACACAAGTATTATTTCAAATTAAAACAAAAAAGAAAAAAAGCCAATGGCAATTAAAAATAATTAAAATCATGTAGTGAAAGAGATAATTAAAAAATGGTTAAAATCATGATTGATTTCAGATTACAAAAACATAAAAACTTAAGTTAAATAAAAATAAAATAAAAAATGATTGAAATACAGCTGAGAACAGGATGATATTTAACATGCATTTAAATAGTGTTTCAGCCAATCTGAGGAAGTTTGTTCCAGACATTTAGAGCATATAGAAGGTGAATGCAGCCTCTATATGTTTCATTCTGACTCTGAGAACTCACAAAAGACCAGATCGAAATGACTTTAAGGGTTCATCCTCTGATGGAGATTTGTTACCGAAACAAATGTTACCAAACACCCCCTCATTTTTATTTATTTGAACAACAGAAAATAAATATTCACTCAGATGGTAGATCATCCTTTATTGAACACATATTCCAAGATGAGACAAGAATGTCAGTGTGAAGTGTGAACAGTCATTAACTCATCATAGATTTATTTTTAGATAAAGAAATCAGCCATTTTGAGAACTGTCTCATTTCTATTTAGCCTTTTTTTAAACTCTACCCTGCATTTTGATAATCTCCTGAACATTTATTGTACTGAACACATTGTCAAGCTATGTGAAATGAAAGTGTATCAAAAACATTTTCAAAGCATAAAAAAGTCCATCCATCCATTTTCTACCGCTTATTCCTGAACGGGGTCGCGGGGGGGGGGGCTGGAGCCAATCCCAGCAGACAATGGGCAAGAGGCGGGACAGGTGGCCAGCCCATCACAGGGCCACTCATACAGACGAACACACACTCGCACCTATTTAGAGTCCCCAATCAGCCTAATCCCCAAGCTGCATGTCTTTGGACTGTGGGAGGAAGCCGGAGAACCTGGTGAGAACCCACGCTAACACGGGGAGAACATGCAAACTCCACACAAATGGGCCACCGCCTGAGCCGGGTATCGAACTGGCAACCTGCTCGCTGTGAGGCTGCAGTGCTAACCACCTCGCCACCGTGCAGCCTTCATAAAAAAAAAAAAAAGTCACGGTTTCTAAATATGTTCCACTTTTTTACATACAGTAAAATGTTTGAAACATTTTTCAGCTAAAAACACCAACTTAATCTCTATAAATAATTTAACTTAATAAATTATTATAAATAATTTAACTTTAAAGAGTAAAATGTCTGAAAAATAGTAATAGTTTAGCTCATTAATAAAACGTTTTGGATTTAGCTTTAAATTCATATTTAATCCCCTGAGGGATTTTTTTTTTTCTTTCACAGTCGACCATAAAATCCTGATAAACAGCCTGAAGGATCTGGTTGGATGTAAAAGTTGACAAGTGAACACTTTAACTGGTTTGCTATTTAACATTCTCAAACTTATTATGTTAATTATGTTACGAGTTTACAAGATAGCTAAATAAATGTGAGAGGAGGGAACATTTTTAATTCAAGCACAAAGAAAGAAAAACATCTGTATAGTTTGTATTAATATGCAGCGGGACGGTTTTGACTGCGTCCGCAAAACTTTCTGGGTTTCATTATGTTATCGGAGCAAAAAAATAACACTAATAGCAAAGCCCATCATGCAGGGACTCTGTGGACACTATCAACCCCTTCTAGACGTAAAACTCCAGCTACAAACTAAAGAAGTGGGATTCTAATTCTAATGGGATTTTACCAGCATTAGTATTGGTAAAAGGAAATAGAAGGAGAAAACACAGGTCAGATGAGTGTTTTAGCTGCTTCTTCATGACACCACAGAGGAAGAATCCAGTCTGACCAGATCTTTACATAACACTATGACTGTGTTGCTGAAAGTTTCAACCTCCTGAACAGTGAGCAAATAAATAGTTTTAAGTGGCATCCAGATTAATTTCAACACTTCCGTGTGACTGTGTGAAAATATGTCCATTCTCATTTTCTGAGGCTTTATTAAAGATTATATAAAATGGCATAATTTAACATTTTATGTTTCACATAATATTTAGAAAAAGTCTCAATCAATATGTTTGCTGAACCCTAGAAGCTGAATGTTTGCTGATATCAAGTTATGAGTTTAAATTCTGTAAGTTTTCCTATTTTGATGGAAATTCTATTTCTTTTTAAAAATTGTACTTAAATGTAAATATTTAGCTGTAAGTTTATTCCTCTGAGTAAAGCAAAGTTGAAATTTAAAGACCTTGAACAGGTGGCTTCAGGCTACAAATAACTTCCATGTCATACCTTCAACACAAGACCAAAATATTATGGTAAAAATCCCAATAGAGAAGAAGGATATATAGGTTACTTAAAATGTTTCTCTGTTAAAATTTTAACATTTTGAAAAATACAGTACAAGTAAAATAAAATAAGCCTGAACCTGAATGACATCAGCATAAATGTTTGTGAACAGATCTGGCAGTTTTTGTTTCTGAACAATATTTCCTGCCTGTAAAAGCTTCATGTGAACGAAACGTGTTGGACTCCAAACTCCCATGATGACACTACGTGTCACGTTAACGCAGCCTGGATTACTTGAAGATTTTTAGTGTTCAGATGTTGCAGAGATCTCTAAATCCATACATCTGCTGTTTGTCTGGGGTCGGGTCGCGAGTTAGTTCATGATAGTTGGACAGCATTACTGAGATGATAGTTTCCATTCAGAAATGGGTGTTTACAAAGCCATGTTTAATCCTTTTAAAGGGGATTTAGTTTCATTGTGAATTAAGAAGGAAATAAAACTCATGTATATGTGACCACTGGCTTCTTCCTGGTTGTTTATTGTGTCTGTTCAGGTATTTTATTTTCCCTCCATCAGAAAGTCAGCTGAACAAAACTTTCCACAGAGCTGAACTTTCAGGTTGAGCAGGTAACGGAGAACAGGACAGGATTACTGTCTGCATCAGTCAGTATTTGCAGCAGATAGAATGAAGTCATCCATCTGTCAGAGCTGTGCAGAGCTGCTCTCCAAACTCTTCAATCTTTGAGGAAAAGCAGGACTGAGTCCATCAGCGTCTGCTGTGAGTCTCATTTTCAGCTTTTTTTGTTGCCTTAACAGGAAATGAAATGATCAGAATGACAGAAACTTTATTGATCCTACTTAAGAAAGGAGGAAACAAAATGACAGAACAAGATGCAGGAAAAAAGAGTGATGTGTTCTAATGTTAGTTTATGAGGAAACCAGTTTTCAGTGTTTAATGTGGGGATATTTGTACTACAAATGTGTGAACATGGAGCCTCTCTGTCACTCGCTGCAGTAAACATCAGACTTGAGCTCATTTTGCTACTCTGTTGAGTTTCTTAGTGCTGCGTGTTGCATTTGATGTCGGTCATTGCTATGAGGCTGCGCTGTGAACCACCGTGGAGCTCTGAATAACTGTTAGACACAATAATACCACCTGGAGAAAACAAAGTGTATCAACTTCTAGTTGGAGAATCTGGAGAGCAAAAGAGCTTTGTAAAAATGTGGCTACTATGTGTTTCTCTTGTTGTTTATGGTTCAGCTCGGACTGTATGAAATGACAGGAGTAAACACGCAATAAATGAGGAAACATACACAGAAATAAATACCAACTGCAGCTCGAGAGAAAGAGCGGTTGTCTTTGCACTGGATAGTCCAGCGATCTATTCCACGGTTTCATTTCATGTTAATGGCAAATCAAAGTGTCCCTGGCCAAGACACTAAAATCCAAGTTACCCCCTGATGTACCTATTGGGTTGTAGGTGTGTCTGTGATTGTGCTATGTAGTGAAAAGCACTTTGAGTTGTCAACATGACTGAAAAATCACTGTAAAAGTACATGTTCATTTACCATTTAAAAAACAAATAAAAAATAAGCAACATGTGGGGGAATCAAAGCAAATAAATCAAATAAAAATATGGTATAGAAAGCCCAAAAGAGAAAAAAAGAGCACTTTTATAGAGGTTTTTTGATTTACTGGTGATCTTTGCGAACTCCTCATTCTAAACTCTGCCCCCCTTCCGTAATTACACCATGGACACATATGACTTTTACATGGTGATGAAGAAGAAGAACTTTTAAATCTTATGATCTGCCTCATCCCACTGTGCATGCTGGTCTGCAGCTCCATCCATCCATCTGGTGTCCTGATAGATCCAGCAATTGAAAGCAGTTTCTTCTTCCTCACTGCTGCCAGGCTGCATTCATCTGACTCTGATATAAACTCAGAGACAATCATAGGAGGACATGATAAAAAGGAGGATTTCAGGTGAATGTGTATGTTTCCTCTGCAGGTGAAGGTTGCAAGTGTGTGTTAGCCAATGTGAATCCAGCATCATGGATCAGGACAGAGAGGATGAAGTCCCTTCCTCTAAAACCACTCAGAGGTGAGATATCCATCTCTAATGCTCCATGACTCTTCTCAGAAATCACAAAAACTCACATCACTAAACATCTTGATTCATAGGAACAAGCCTGGACCTATAGTCACACCTGGACCCAGCTGTGTGTCCATGAAGAGCGACCAGTCGATAGATAGATTTATTCATTTTGGATCAGATCAGCGGTGAGTATCAGTGTTCAGTGGAGATTGGATCAGGTTTCAGATGAAAAACAGTTTATTCATTTCTGGTCATCTGGGATGAATCTGTGGCATCACATTTGTCATGTGATGGATCTGAAGCTTGTACTGCAAAATGTTATTATTGGACCCAGGATTTCTTTCTATTATCTGAGTTGACTTACCCAAACATTCAGTATCTGGATAAGTTGTACTACTAAGGTGGTTATGAACTCACTATCTCAACCCAGGGTTGCTTAGTGTGTGTTCACATTAAAGGGGTGGTGTTTAGAGGTTCTGATTAATCGCAAACATGGACGAACCTTGCAGAGCAGAACAAATTTTTATTCTACAAAAGTACAAAGACTTTAATAATATAATTCGAGCTAAAAGCAACACTGTTGGGTTGGACTTTTTTAAACTCTGTTTCTCTCCTAAGCACTCCTCTCACTATCCATGCACCAACATGCAACAGGCAGGCCATTTTTTATGAGATCTGATTGGTCAGGAGGTGTCGCCTTTATACTCACTGATCTTTTATCCAGAACATAACCTGCTCTGGATCAGGTTAGCCGTTTAACACCTGTTGCTGCAGTGAGCTAACCTTGAAGTTACCTCGATAAGAGAATATACATCTTTGTCGTACAGGCCTCTGATTTCTCCTCCAGATTCTTCATCAAACTAAATGTTGAATTTCAGGATTCTGCCTTGAAACCATTAAACTGCCTTTATGTACAGGAATCAGCCTGGATCAGGACCTGTATCGGGACCTGGATCAGGACCTGGATCAGGACCCAGCTGTTTGTCCTTTAAGAGCAACAGATCAATGGATTTTCTTTTTCATTTTAAATCAGATCCACCGAGGTGAGCTTTGTGTAAATGTTGCATCAATTTGGTTTTATTCCAGTTTGTGTTTTGTATCAAATAATAATAATAATAGATATCTTCATTACATTACATTACAGTCAATTAGCAGACACTTTTCTCCAAAGCGACTTACATCTGATAATAAGAACACAAGCACTAAATCAAACAGTAGAGGACATCATACATAAGTGCAGTCGAACTGCTGTAGTGTAGTTGAGCACAGGTCTGATCTGAGTTTTCGCAAAGAGCTAGAACAAATTTCTCAAGTTAGTATAATTTCTTATTGATCACCACTAAGTGCAGAAATGTTCCTTAAAGAGCTCCGTCTTTAGCCTGCTTTTGAAAGTAGATAAGGTGTCTTTTACTGGCTGAGTGTAACTGTCGAGAGGGAGTGTAGCTCTGGATTAATGAGCTAAAGTAGACACAAGCCATTTGGGCTAATGTTTTGCAGGCCAAAAGCAAATATTTATATTTGATGCATGCGGCAACTGGGAGCCAGCTCTATTAGCAGCGTAGTGACATGAGCTCATTATGGTTGGTTGAGAATCAGATGTGCTTCTGCGTTTTGGATCATCTGCAGAAGTTCAACGGAGCAAGCCTGCAGGCCTGCCAGTAAGGAATTGCAGTAGTCAATGTCAATTTTCTTTCGGAACACCAAAGGTTTCAGAAATGACACAAAGTTTTAAGTTAAAGATATAATCAGGAAACTTTTAAAATGGTTTTACAAAAAAAAAAAAAAAAAGTCAGGTGTCAAGATTCAGACTACCATAAGCTAGACAGCAGATTGTTCTGTTAAAAATATCTATAAAAAAACATCCAAATAGAACAATAAGCAAAGTTAAAAAAATAAAAAAAACAAGGCATGAGTCCACTAGGTGTGATGCAGTTGTCTGTTCGATCCTTGTGTCCAAGCTTGTAAAGCTAGGAGTGGAAGAAACACAAAAGGCACACCTTACTGTCCAAATATAACAGGGTCGTCCTTAATTTGCACAGAGAGGAAGAAAGAAATGAAAGGGCAGATCAGTGGAGAACGCCCCTTTACTTAGCTGGATATAGCGTTTCACAGGCTGCTCTGTCTCACTCTCCTGTATAAATCCGCCTTGTCACGTCTCAGCTGCTCCGTGTCCTGCTGTAGCCGACCAGCCTTTCCTCCTTGGATGCGGCATTACGCAATAATGCGACGTGGCACCTGATCTGCTCCGTAGCGTGTTGCAGTCGCTCAGCCCTCACTCCTGCGCATATTCCTGTCCTCTCGTCTGTTCGAGGTGTGATGCCAACAAGTCTCTCTTGCAACGCTTCTGGCTCCTGCTGCGCACACCTGTTACCACCCGAGTAAAGCTTCCAGCCTCCTCCTAGTCTTCACCTCCACTTACCTTTTAAAGAGAATCTCTGGCAGTAGCAACCCCACAGTCCTTCTAATTAAAGCACAGCAAACAAATCACAGCAATAATAATAAAAAAGCAATACTACACCATAAAAGACTGGGAAGAAGAAGTTATAAACAAGATCACATTTTGACATCAATACGAGAAGTGACTAGAGTCTGAATAAAGAGCTGCGTTGTGTGTCAGGTAGGGTCTGATCCTCCTGATGTTGTACAGAGTAAATCGACAAGTATGGGCAACCGAGGCAACATGGACCTTGAAGGTCAGCTTGTCATCCATCATGAGTCCAAGATTTCAGGCAGCCAATGTAGGCACAAGTGTTATAGAGTTAAAGTTCACACCTATTGGCATATGTAAGCAAGGACTGGCTGGACAGACTATGAGTTCCATTTTAGAAAGATTTAGTTGAAGGTGGCGAGCCTTCATCCATGCAGAGACATCAGCAAGACATGCAGATATTCTCATTGAGACGGATGTATCATCAGGTGGGAAGTTGAGGAAAAGCTGAGTTTCATCTGCATAGCCATATGTTCACATCGTCAGTATTACAAGGTAAATTATTCATATAAAGCTTTTATGATAAACAGTTTTATTGGATATTTCTTGTGAGCGGAGAAGAAACAGGAAGACTCTCAGTGCAGGAAACAGTATCTGCATAATTCAGCTTTCCAATCAGTGGAACGAAGAAGCAAATGTCACCTTTTCCTCCTCACATTCTGAATGTTTCCAGAAGTTCAGGGGATTGCCTGAAGCTTTGGCGTCTCACAAACAATACAACTTTTTCCTTGAATAAAAATTCCAACATTCAAACAGCTTTATACTCTATATTCTAACCGGTCTCATCCAAGCACATACTGGCTGTGGCTGCTTTGCTCCAGGGCACCTCAGCACAACCATCAGGTGAGATCCACACTAGGAAGGATTAAGAGGATGCATCTCCAACACGCTCCACACAGGCAAGAACCACCTGAATTTGCCAGACAGCAACATGTGAATTTCAGCTCCACCTTCAACACTGTAATCCCCTATAAACTAGTCCTCATCAACCTTGGTCTCCTCACCTCACTCTGCATATGGATCATGGGCTTCCTCACCAACAAGCTTCAGAAATGTCAGGAAAGGAGTCCAGACACCAGGAACCATAATCTTAAACACTGGGGCAACACAGGGGTACGTTCTGGATCTGGCCCTCTTCCCTTTCTTCACCCAGGACTTTAACTCCTCCATTCATTCTTCCTACACCATAGTAAAGCCTGCAGATGTTAATACAGTGGAATGCATCAGCAACAACGATGAGACTTCCTACAGCAGGCGGTTCAGCACCTGGTCAAGTGGTGTCCAGACAACAATCCTACTCTCAACACAATCAAAACCAAAGAGATTTTTCACTTTAAATCTTAACTTTAAACAGAGAGAGACACTTCAACCCAACTGCATCAGGAGCAGAGAAAGCTAAATGTTTATGTAGGTTTAGTTCACCTGCAGCTGCTCCTTGTATGCAGCCAGGTGTAAGGTTCAGTACTGACATCTTTCTGATCCACACAATGTAAAAACACTTGTGTATGAAACATGTAAACATGTTTTACAGATTCCTTTTGAATATTCATTTATGTATTCATATATTATTGCTTTACTGCTTAATCAATTTAATTAATTTAGACCCCCACCAAGCTGGGGCTCAAACCAGTAACCTTCTTGCTGTGAAGCCATGTAGTCTCGCCATTTAGATATGATACAATAATATGTTTTATAGATTGTATGTGTCTCAGCTGATTCTTGATCACGTTTCAATTGACTCCTCGTTCAGAAGGGACATGCAGACTTCAATAGTAGCTTACAGTCATATTTAATGAAGAGAGGTTAATGCAAGGAGATGCAGGTATGACTATGTGTTTTCAATTTAATTAAGCTTGATTTGTATAGCTTTATTTATAGCTTTATTTGTATATTTTATTTGAATTTTGTATAGGTGTGTGGGATGGGTATGAAATGTACATTAATACTAGTAAGTAGGCAATGCTACACGCGTCAATGCAGTAAAAAATTACCTGCAGTACTACTGAAAATCCCATAGAGAAAGCTCTAATACCACAAATAACATTCCATTTTCATCTAAAAACTTCATCCAGTTCAGGGTTGTGAGTACCTATCCCAGCAGTCATCGGGGGAGAGGCAGGGTACACCCTGGACAGGTTCCCCTCACATTTACTCCCAAGGACAATTTAGAATGACTAAACAACCCAGACATTCAATTAAAATTATATAATGAATAAATTAAAAAATGCAGTTAAATAGAATTTATGAAGAAAAAGTATGAGGTCATTTTGGCCCCAGACCAGATCTAGTTCTGCTCTTGCACTAAGAGCTGTACCGGCAAGCACTTTGTTTTCACATAGGATACCCAAGCTGGACAGGGTAGAGGCCTGACATGCTGCAATCCATTTCCAGGGAGGTGGGCACCACTAACAACCCAGTCCCATTAAGAAAACACTTAACTACAACAAAAATGGACTGTAGCCCATGATGTGTACGCATGAGACCACCTCCAGGTTCTGCTCCTGCTCATGCATACATTCCTAGACCTGGTCTTGATTGCTATGGTGATGTTTATGCAATGACAATAAAAATCCTTATGTCCTTACAGAGTGGACCAGCAGAGCTCAGAGCTTCCCAGTGGCCAGTCTGCCAATCTAACACAGCTGGACTCCATATTTATGGTGTGTACCTGTAATATTACTACTACTACTACTACTACTACTACTACTACTACTACTACTACTACTACTACTACTACTACTACTACTAATAA
>JBAMHX010002191.1:0-15774 GCA_037177515.1 Pseudomugil tenellus
CTTTCTTTCTTTCTTTCTTTCTTTCTTTCTTTCTTTCTTTCTTTCTTTCTTTCTTTCTTTCTTTCTTTCTTTCCACAATCACAGTGACATGTTTCTTATCTGTAATTGAGTGACTGCCCATTAGTACAACATGCCAAATAACAGCAATTCTAATATAGTATTATAATTTTTTACTAAATTATTTCATTTTCTTTTGCACAAAAATCTAAATCCTATTTTATTTATTTTTTTATACCAGAGTTACTGCTCTCATTTTCATTTCTTACCCAGTATAGTTTTGGGTCATGAAGTCATGGAAACTGTTCTCCATGTTTCCACTCCTGACAGCACTCCAAACATTTTTCATCGTGTGCAGTGGCTGAGGACTGACAGGGCCCGTTTACACCCTTACTGACCCAGATAGGTTTAGTGTGATACATCCCATCCGTGATTTATAGTTTAAAACCAGATGATATCAGATTTGGCCACGTATGGACTTTCTTCTCTCTGGTTTAACAGTTCTGATGCAGTTGCAACGTCAATATGTCGCCTTACAGGAATTTAATGATTTTGATCATTTGATAAAATATTTTGCCCAAAAAGTAGGTTTAGGGACAAATGATGCTCCTAAACAGATACAGATCATCAGATGGTAATTTACCAGTTAGACTATACTGGTGAACAAAATGTGGTTACTACACATGTTACGTTTTATAGTTGATGGACTTTTGCTGCTATTTGAAAAGTTAGGTCAAAGGTCAAGGAAGATCATTCAGTTTGTCCCATGTGTGGCGAGACACATTCAGAGACTTATGAATCCTACTCAAACACACTACTCTTTCTTCTTGTACAAATCTCAAAGCAGTTCGGTCCACCTCCCACCACATTCTTCCTCTCTAACAGTGAGGGACTACAATAGTCTATAAAGGCCAGAAAAACAAGAAAAAGGCTCTTGAGCTTGTGTTTGTTTTTTTTCTGGGATGCTTTTGGTGGTGCAAAGTGACAGTAAAGGGAAGATTATCTGCACTGTATTCTTTCTAAGGTAACATAAATAATATAATATCAGTATATTCTTTTTCTTCAGTGTTCCTTAGACTGCTTTAACACTGCATAATCAAACTTTTAAACTACTGCGTTATTGCATAATGAATGAAAAGAGAAGGACGAAGAGTCTGGCTCTGCTGGTGGTAAACAAATTCTCGTGTGATGCAGAGAGCAGAAATGACAACTGAAGAATTTGAAGGTAGGACATACAGAAATAACCACTTGACAGAAGCTAAAATATTTTTCCAACTTTGCAGACGTTTGCTTGAGCTATTATCTGAAATTTGAAATCATTTGTAGAAGTATAGCTACAATGCAAGTGGAAATTAGAGTAAGAGGGTGTGAATCAGACGGGACATAAAGTACAGATACTGAAATAACATGGGGTTTGTCCCTGGGGTCTAAATTTGGAGCTCCAGAGTTCAGCGCTTACAGGGTAGGCTGCATCTTGGTTACAGCTGCAGAAAGCTGATCCTCTGACAGCCACATGGGGAGGTTCCTGTCTTTTATAGTACTGTTGTTTGTCGCTGAGGAAACCAGAAAGAAGAACCTGCCCCTCTTCCCTCCATCACAAACCAGTCTCCACTGGTCTGGCTGATGGCCTTCACTCTTTTAAACCTGTTGTCCCATCTCTCCAACTGCATGGCAACTGGTCTGTGCTGGTTTTACACCTCAGGGCAGATAGGGCTCACATTTCTCTGTACTAAATATCTACTGTATTCCAGTTGCTAAATGCATATTTTCAACCCTTAATATTTATGTAAAATGTTGTAATGTCAAGTATCTTTGAAGATCACATTTGTGATCAGCCTAATTCGCTATCAAAGTTATATTCAGTTGAAAGATTGATCAGGTGTCTGCAGTCAATCCCAAACATGGAATTTATGTAGAATTTCTTTGAGATAGATTAAACGGCTGGTGCCCTTTTCAATAGTTTGAAAGATTGACATTGTATCAGACAGTTTTTTCTATATCTGCAAATTTGTTTTCATAAGAAAATGCATGTAATAATGAAAACGTAACAAAAACATGCAACATTTATCATGGATGAGGAATATTGGAACGTTGACCTTTTCTTATCATTTAGTCACAAATTCAGGCTTGTTGACCTGCTGCCAAAAGTTTGCTTATGTGAGCTTGATAAATGAAATAAACCCTTGTGAAATACATGTGTTTTATGATGGTAAATTATATAATCCATAACTTTCTAATTGACTTGGTTCGTGACTTTTAGTAGTCATAGAAGACAATAGACAGAGGTTGGGCAAGTTATTATAGTGACTTTTATGTGTTAAAAAGAAGCATTATATTAATTTTGTCCATGCAGCGTTGTCTTCACTGGGTTCTGAAGCATCTGAAATGGACAAAAACACAGAGGAAACCTTATACTGCGACCAAACAATCATTATTTCAGATCTGCGTTGGTAAAAATGGATACAATGAGCTTTTAGCAAGACATGAAAAGGACCATCTAATATTATCAGCAATAGGTTCAAATCCAGGTTAGCTGTGATGGCTTGGGTCTGTACCAGTGTCCCTGGTAAAAGCTCATTTACGCTTATATAAACCATCCATCCATCCATCCATCCATCCATTTTCTACCGCTTATTCCCGAACAGGGTCACGGGGAGGCTGGAATAAAAATTATTGAGATTTTAGAGCAACATAACTTGTTGCCTGTTCAGTATCCTTACCGTATTTCCCCTCAGCTGGGATCTCTCTAATGAGGCCGTGTCCCTACTATGTCTTTGTTTGACATCTCTTTCCTCAAAATAACATCTTCTCCACAAGTTTATGTATTTTTCAACAAGACATATACACCAAAGTCAGAAAGAACGGAACAAGCCGACTGAAGTGGCACAGCTGTGACCTCTTCCCTACAGAAAATGTGTGAGGAATTTTTAAACAAACAAAATGTCAGTAACAACCCTGCAGTGTTTGCAGCAGGAATTGTACAAAATGAAAGCAGGAATGTTGCATTGCTTCACTTTTCTCTGCACCATAACTTCTTGTAAAGGCTGTGAGAGGGAATGACAAGCGGTTAGAGCTTCACTCTGCTGCAGGTCTGAAGTCAGCAAGTGGATTTGCAATGACATATGAAATGAAGCTAAGAAGAAAAGAATCAAATATTTGCATTCATACTATCTGCATTAAATGAAGAATATGAGGATCATAGGACCTCCCGGGTTTTCTTACCTGCACTGGAGGCAATTATCCTATTTACCACTCTGTTATCTCCATCTGTCATTAACTGCTTTCTATTGTGGAGTCCTGCAATGAATTCATTTACTTAATAGGTACGTTCCTTTTCGCTCAACCAAATCCTGTTAAAGGTCTCCAAAGATTCTCACCTATGCTCTCACTTCCACAGAAGATCCAGCTGCCTGAACCCCACATGGCTTCCCACGCACCTGCCAAAGATAATAAATAATCTATCTAATCCTGAGGTTTCAGAATTTCTTTTTGGTATGTTTCATCTTCTGAACCGTTACGCTTGATTGCTGAAAGAAAAAGATTACCTAAAAAAGAGACAGAGAGGTTTAAAACAACATATTAATATAACATTTTAGAGTATAAGCAAGATGAACTTTACAAAAACAAAAGTTGAAGCGTGTGATCATGATACACAAACCTGTGATTTTCAGTTCAGGTGACAACAAAGACAAGATTATTCAAATATCTATTACTATCAGTATTGTATTGGACTATAAAGGTGTATTGTTTCTATCTGAATGTTACCCAAATCACTGAAAACTGAAAGTGTATTTGTGAAATTTCACATCGAAGACCAGTGACTCATTAGATATTAAAGATACTTCAGTAATTAGGAGGTATACAGCAAGTTGTTAATCATAGCTGCAGTGTTTGTTTTCCTTGAACGGAAACATTTTATTTTTACTTTTACAATCTAGTTCTGACAAACATGAACAAGTGCAGTAAGCAGCATTTTTGCAAGTGCTCCGACAGGTTGAAGGACATTGTGTAACAGAAATTACCCAACAGAGCAGCTCCTACTGGCTCCTCAGCACAAACTGCAGGATTACGTTTGGCTACATGATTAAAGAGAAAAGCTTGATAAACATGTAGGAGACCATTATTCCTCTCAAGGACGAGGACACTGGTTTCTTTAGATTGAGAAGAATATAAATTTAATAATGAAGATAAAAGAATTAGAACAGACATTAAACATTGAAACATGAAGGGACAAAACATTAAGACATACAGACATGGTACGAGGTCATAACCCGGGGAGAATATTCGCCAAAGACATGTGGACCCACAGATGTCTGGAGATATTCTGCCCCTAGTCAGATAGGGGAGCTTTGTTTAAAGACTCTGGTCTCATGCGTCACTCCGTCACTAAACATTTCCCTGATGGAAAGACGCCGGCTTTGCTTCGGCTACAATAACCAAGGTCTTAGCAGATGGTTTACTAAAGGTCAGAATGACATCAGTTTAGGAGCCTTATGGCCGGACCTTTCAGCTAGACATTAATTAAGAGCAAGGTAATTAAGCTGATACATGAAATTCCTTTACAAACATTTGGGGGTTTCTGTTTTAAAGCCAAGATAAGATTGTTCTTTGTTTATCCCACTGAATGAACCCCTGTCACAATGAAGCACAAAAGTAGGAGCATAATGATGTGAGGGCTGTTTATCTGCACAAGTCTTAAAGAAATAACAGTAATTTCTGAAAACAAACATTTGTTTTGACCTAATTCATGACAAATCCAGAACACAAAATCTGTTCTACCTCTAACTACTTCCTTAAGTGTGCTTTTTCAGTTCAGGAAGATTTATTGGAGTCAAAACGTTGCAAATAAAGACATAAGAACTGAAGAGTTTTATAGATACTCCTCCTTTTAAATAAAATCACAATTTTTGGTCTGAAGCAGGCCTCAAATACAACTTTTCTGATCCATTAGATTTTTAGATGTTGTTTAAGGCTGCTAGTGTATTCCTTAAAACTGAAATGTTCATCTGTCCACAACAAGACAAATACAAAGAAATTATTTGTTCATGCTAATAATGAGTTCGCGTCTGTAGCAAATACCCCCCCTCGCGTCTTTTTCCGAGGCTCCCATAGAAAGACTTCACAGAGCAGAGACAGTTTATGGGAGGTGCAAATTGTGAGCCTGAAGAGCAGAAATGATACATTCAGCTTTGCTTATTATCATCTAAAAAAGACAGAACAGCTGCGTGATGATCACAGCTTCTTGCATTAAGGCAGCATACAAGGAAGCAATTTTGTCGTATCAACAGACAGACTGAAAAGGCTTCCTGAGAAAATTTTCAAGGAACTTTTAAAAAGAAGATGTGTTTTTTATTGTTAGTGGAAAATTTGATAATTTATTTCTCACGACTTTTAAAGAAATAATCTTGAAACCTCAGTAAAAAGAAAGCTGCATCAAATTATTTTTTTCATCCATGTTTTGCAAAGTGAGAACAGGAGAAATTTTCACTGGACCAGATGTTTAAGAAAAAACAACCACACACTCACTATAATTTAGAGTTTAGGCAATTTAGAGTCTCCGATCAGTCTAAGCTGTTTAACATATCTTTACAAATCTAGTTCTCATCACTTTACATAAATCAGAGGTTAATCTGCCAGATTCGCCTGTAGAGATATATAATAACCTTTTCCAGAAAATCTGGAAAAGAGTCAACTTAATGTATTTTGACATCTCTCCAAAATGATTGAACTATCTGGCGCTGTGAAATGGGGCATGTCCATTGACTGTATGTAGATGGAGTGTCCAGTGAAGTCACCCATAGGTTTCTGAAGAGCTGATTTGAAGCCCATACGCGGGTCCCACCTTTGCCATCTTGGTGTGTCGTCATCACAGTCCAAGATTATTTCTGTCAGACAAAGTTCATTTCACAAACAAGAGAAATTGTTTTTAACTATCATTACTAATTTCCTTACAGATCCAAACACAGTGAAAGGGAGTGTCACTGCTTTTCTATTTGGCCTTTAAGACTTTTTTAAATAAGTATAATTGTAGTCCTGACTATTATGGCTAATGTGTAGTTGATGTAGCAGCAAACACTGTTGATAACTCTGTTCTTGCTCTTCGTCCCCTGTCCCCAGGTTTCCGCAACACTTTGAACCTGTTTATACAGAAAACTGTCATTTTACTTTTTAAAAAGATATTTCTTAAATGAAGATCTATAAAAGCACATATTACAGATACGTGTTTTTAAATTAATGTTTTTCCTCAACGATGATGGAAAATTATTTCAATGGTACAAAACAAGTTAAACAATCATCATTTCAATTTAACTTTTATTTGCACAGCAACATTTTATGATGGCCTGTGTAAAAAACAAACAACAGACAGGATTAAATCTTGTTTGCAATCCCATCTCCCCTCTGAAACAGCAGTGGAAAGTAACAAAACCTCCAGATAAACCTGCTGAGACAAAGATAATACTGTCATAAGTTTATTCATGGAAAATACAGACTTATGCTAAGTTGTTTCTACAATCGTCCATCAAGGTCAGTCAGATTATCAAATTGCATTTATGATATTTCTTAACACCTCGGCTACACTCACACTTTTCACACTGCCATGTTATAAAAAAAAATGCAACAAAATCATAATTGACAGTCTGGAAAACAGGAATTAAAGACAAATTCCACTTTAAAAACCAATAAATTCAAAATTCAAATCAAGGTTGGGTTCAATATAAAAAATGAGGAATCTGAACCTAAACATGATTAAAACACCAAAAAGATCTAAATTTTTTTGTCTTAAAAATGATTTTATAGGTTTTTGTTGTTTTTTTTTAACAGACAATCTTGTCTTCTTTCACCTTCTTGTGAATAATAATGGTTGATTTAAAAGTGTTTTGTCATCATTTAAAGGATGAATGTTCATTGTAAAGTTGCTTCTCTCAAATTTCCCTTCTCTAGATTTATATTTAGTTAAATGATAATGATCTCTGGTTATATTATACACATGCACACCATGTATGTGCGTATTTTGCTGTTTCACTATATTTCTGCTCTGTCTTCATGCATATCCATGTCAGTCTGATGACTGTTGGTAGCACATCTGGAACATCTACCAAACTTCATCAATACTAAAAAGCAATGTGGAATAAATGCAAACAGTATTTAATTTATATTACATAGTTATTTATGAAATATTAGGAGCTGTAATCACTTTCTGGTAGGTAAAAACTCTATTTCTAAGGCTTAATTCCACCTAAAAAGGAGATGGGAGTGGATGTAAGCTATTATTTGGCCAGAAATGTATATATATGAATTAATTTTAGCCATGTAAAGTAAAAGTGTGTTTTCATTTACAATATGAGGAGCTGTAATCACCTTTTGGCATGCAAAAACTCCATTTCTAAGGCTTAATTCCACCTAATGGTATGGTATTTTTTTCGATTTTTCTGTTCTGGGGCCAAAAGTCTGTATAATGAATGAATTGCAGCCATATAAAGTAAGTAACTGTGTGTTTTCATTTACAATATTAACAGCTGTAGGCCTAATCACTTTTTGGCAGGCAAAAACTCTATGTCTAAGGCTTAATTGCACTTTAAACGAATTACAGGATTTTAGAGTGGGTGTAAGGTACATATTGGGCATTAATATGGGGGTGTTTGACCATTGAATGAAGTCAGGACTCTTTAATAAAGAGTCTACATTTGACTGACAATGAATGACTCAGTAAATTCTTAACATTTTAACAATATTCCATGAACATCACTGGAAATTATATCTTAAGTAATAAATTAACAAACTATAATAATTCTGCTGCTGATTCTCAACGCAAACAAGCATAAGACAAACACACAACAAGAACAATGAAGCAGCAACATGTCTGCCATTTCATATCAGCACATCTCTTCGTTTGGACTTGTTAATCATTTAATGCTCTAAAATCTAGCAAAAATGTACTTAAACAGACATAATGTCACATGCAATTTAATATTATATCATTTTTGTGGCAAAAGTAACAACGACAACAACAAGTCACCGTCAGAGACGGCTTTATGTGCTTTATGTGCTGCGCTTGCTCCTCCGGCCGTGTATTACATTTTTGGATTCACTTTATGGCACAAAACCGGCACGAGTTCGTGCCTCCACACTAATCGGAGTGGGATTATTTAATCCCAGCGGGCGCTGCTAGTTTAAGGATGACTTGAAAGGGAAGACTCCGTCTGCTGTCATCATCTCCAATGATGGGAGGTAAATGTAACTGCTTCATCTGAAACACCTAACACTACATCGGAGGAAGTACACTTTGTCTGTTTCTGGGTTTTCTGAAGATTGATGATTTTTACTTCTCTCTGCATCTCCAGCTTATCACACTTGCAGGCTGGACTGATGTAATGTATTATGTGATGGACGCTCATTCAACCTCTTCTAAGTACCAACTTGTCTTTATGTTTCATTAGATAATATCTTTTTTCAATCAATCCCCCCAAGTCAATTAAATCAAATTATTTAATTTAATTTAGAAAACATTAATGAATGAATAAATGCAACAGTATGAACTTGGTTGTGGTTATGAGAGGTTTTCATATATGGTCCAAATATAAAACACTAACCTTACATTTTTAAAGATTTAGGGGGGGGGGGTCTCCTGTTTTTCCTTCAAATCAACATGAACTCAAAGTAACGTGTAGGCTACTTTACTCCTTACTTATCCCTTAACTCTGCAATGAAGCTGTTCTGCTGTTCTGTACATATTGATGTCTGAAGACATTTTCTCAGATGCTCTGCAGTCCTAACGTTTCCAGAGATTTGATGTACAGTGTATGTGAACACGAGTTTCCACAGCATCCACCTGCAACTATTTATGTTCATTTTTAGACTTGTTTCCTGGTAAAATCAGCAGATTGAGTCCCTATTCATATATATCAGTTATAAATCTGGTATATTTGTGATATTAAATTCTAAATGTAACAGAATAACAGATTACCTAAACTTACATCTTTCCCCTTTGGTAACTATGAATGTGTAAGAAAGAATGTGTAACAGGACATTTAGTGTTGGCAGAGAGGACAAGGAGAAAGGTCCACTGGTGAGAATACAACTGGCCACAGGCTCTAAATAAACAGGCAACTGAAAATCTCACTTCTTTATCTTCCTGATGAAGTTCTAGCTCTGTTTACTGAATAAAATCAAGAAGTTGGTGAGGAGCAGCTTCTTCACAAACAGGATCATGATTACAGTTTTCTTCAACATCACCAAACATCATCAACAACATCACCATGACCGTTGAACACCACGAGCAAGTGAAAGAAAACACACGTTTCAAGAAGCAGTGAAGTGTTGAAGCTGCTTTCCTACTTGCAGACTGAGGCGGGGACCAGAGCACTACAGGTGTGGCACATAATGTTCACCATAGTGTTTGCAGCTGAGTTGCTCTTGAAGCTGTTGACATTCCAGACGGGGTACTTTCTAGATCAGGGACACCTCTTTGACTTTTCCATCGTCTTCATCAGGTATCTCAAATTCATTAGGCTTGATGTTTGACCTTGTTCAGTTCTTTTTGGGTGCAGTAGCGTTTCTAGGTAACCAGTTTGCCACAGTGCAACATGTTGACATGTAGATATTTGCAGTTGTCAGTTTTCCTCTCAGAATCTGGCAACACAACTGTATCTGACCATATTCACAAATATGTTTTTTGCAGAATTTTTATATCTTTGTGCCTTAAATGCTGCCCAGTTGTGTATATAAAGTGTCATTACAGTACATAAACAAAGTCACCGTGTACTCCAAGTAGGTATTTCTGAGCATCATGACAAATGGAAGTCTTGCTGAAACTTGTGGTGTTCGGTCCAGCAAAGTTCATAAAATAGGGAACAGAATAAGCGGAGTATCTCTTCTCTCCTTTCTTATGCTTAAAGGTCCTGATGGTGTATGTGTGTTCAGCTGGAGCCGCCTGGAAATCGGCATTATCCTGATCTCCATCATCAGGACAGTTTACAACTACAAAAAGGCTGATGCCTTTCCGTTCAAGCCCTTCATCCTGAGAGTCCTTGGACTTTTCAGGCTCACGACAGGTAAAAACACACGCACACACACACACACAAGAGCTTTACACATAGGTTTACAAGAGCTTTTTAAAACAACACCTGTGTTTCTTTGCAGTGGTGAAGGCCAAAGACAGAGTCCTTCTGAAAGGACTAGTATTTAGGTTCCTAATTACCAACAAACACAGAAGAAATAAAGCAGATGCATCAAAACAGGAAAATGTGAAGCCACAGACTCCATCCAGTTCAAAATGTTCCTGCTCTTGCATTTTTGCTTTGAAGGGTTTTTTTCCACTTTTCCAAAGCTGTTTAAAGCAGTAAATGAAATCTGTTTTATGTTTATCTTGATTCAGAACAATGTATCCTTAACCATCTATTTAAGCCCTAATGATAAAAAATAGGTTAAATTTAGGTTTTAAATCCAAAAAAAAAAGAAAAAGAAATTGTGCTTGTCGTTATGGATCAGAAATAAACATCATGCCAACAGCACAATATTGCAGGAACCTGTTAATTCCGCAGAATCCCTAACCTTAAAATGTTCTTCATTAATCTTTCCGATGGTTTGATGAGGAATAACTGTTTTGCTTAATGTTGCAGCATACATATGGAATGTATTGCAGAATTTGAGCACAAGGGTGTAGAGGTGCATGCATGAATGTAATATGGTGTTACACAGGATAATTACATGTTTGTTAGAGGTTACATTTTAAGTCACAAATAAACAAATAATTCTGCAGCCATAGTTCCTTCGGAAAAACACAGAGAATGACTGTAAAGCTTTTAGGATTTCTTTTTAATCTAAATGACTTTCTCACTGCACTGTCTTTGAAGAATGCTCCTATAGTCAAGCATATATATGAACCTAAATAAGGATTTTCTTTCCAAAAAAATCACTTGAGTATCAGAATCTGCTCTTAAACATGACTAAATTTAACTTGATTTATTTTCATTTCTCAGATTTTAGTCAAAATTTTTATTTGGCGCCTATTTAAGACATTATCACAACTCAGCCATCTCATCCAAGTCACAGCTGATGTACAGAAGATGCTCGGATGGATTGATTACATAAAGATTATTTAGATAGTTTCATTGAAATAAAAATGTTCTTTCTTTGGGCTGGAAGAGAAAATCTGTTGTTTTACTTTATCAAGGTGGCCCGCTAAATCAAAACAACATGATCAAACACAACGATGACAGGAGCCAATTTTTTAATCCTTACTTTGAGAAAAAATTATTTTCTCCTTGAGCTTAAAAAATGTGTTTTTTTTATTTTTATCTCCTTGTAAACACAACCAGGAAGCTTTCCTGTAGGGATTTAGGGATCCCTTTAACTTCATATGTAGTGTAATGCAGCCGCTTAGTGGCCATATGTGGTAACAACACAAAATGCCACTTTAAACAAAATATGATAAAACTTTGGTTATCAGATTAGATCAAATCTAAAAATTGGGTTGTTCAAAAGGGAAACAATGATTCTGAATCTGATAAAACCTTCAGTATGTGTTGCCCAAAATGTTTTAGTAGGACAGAGATAACTTTCATCCCAGAAAACAGGATTATCCTGAAGAATTCGAGATGGATTTCAGGGAAATCCTGTTTGATTTTTAGTAACGGAATTTTATTATTTAGTGGATATATGTTTATTTGTATTTTGCACTTGATTTATTCACCAGTGATAGTTGTAATTTAAATTAAAAATAGGCCTGTTCAGGAAAAAGGAAAACATGACATGATCGTGTCTCCTTACAATAAAACATCAAACAAATTTCAGTCAGTATGTCAAAAGTTATACACAGTGTCAATAGCAGTTTTTTCCATTGCTTTTTTTTAATATTATTATTCTATTTTTAAATTTGACCTCATGTAGCCAGTAAATTAGCTAAATAAATATTCACATTTATTTACCTAGTTATCTGTTTTCCTTGGATAGTGATTAAGGTCAGTTCAAATGTGAACTTAAAAAGTAGTGTCTGAGACTAATTGATTAAAGTAATAAATTGTTTATTTAATTATTGAGTTATTTAGCTTCTTCAACGGGGGGGGGCTGGAGCCAATGCCAGCAGACAATGGGAGAGTGGCCATCACAGGGCTACACATATAGACGAACAACCATGCACACACACACTCACACCTATGGGCAATCTAGAGTCTCCAATCAACCTATCCCCAAGCTGCATGTCTTTGGACTGTGGGAGGAAGCCGGAGAACACGGAGAGAACCCACGCTGACATGGAGTACGTGCAAACTGCACACAGAAAGGCCACCGCCTAAGCCGGGGATCAAACCGGCAACCTGCTTGCTGTGAGGCTACAGTGCTAACCACCTCATCACCGTCCAGCCCTTAATAACAGGTCAATTAAATGAAAGATAACCATTTGTCCCTCTCTTCCTATCCCCTTTTAATGTTGTCTCTCTCCTTCTTTACTTGTCCCTTGTAGTTGTCTTATTCTCCCTTTTTCTCTCTTTTCTTCCTCTGTTTTTCTCAGTCTTTGCATTGTTGTAATTTTTGTCTGTCTTTTTTCTTCTTTCTCTTTTACTTATATTACTTTTTATATTTATTCTATTCCTGTCTGTCCTGTTTTCATTGTTTATTTTTCTTTCCGTTTTGTCCCTAAAATCTTTTTTTGTGAGCCTTGACCTCAGCAAATGTTGCAATGAGGAAATCCATGTCCACTGACCTTATATCTTCTTGCTCGATGGAGATAACAGACAGATGTTTTGGCCAGAGTGCTGGGTCTTCTTCAAGAAGTACTTTGTGCTGACTGCTTATTAGCAGAGTGGATGATGCTGGACTCTTACAATCTTGTGGAACATCATCCTCAGAGCCTGACTGGATAATTTGGGAACTCTCACTCTGACAACACATTCTGTCTCATTCTGAAAACAAAAACATACAAAACACAGTTTAAGGCTCTCATCCAGTAGTGTAGTTACTCAATTGCTAACTTAAGAATTTAAGGATTTAAGGCAACTTAAATTGTGCCTGCTACGCTGTATCTCAGAGGCAAATACAATTTCTACTCTGCTACTGTTTATTATCATTCCTGCTCTGTCGAAACTATGTACCCCCCCAAAATGATGATGATTTCACGATAATATTTGTGATAAATTGAAAGTATTCCTTTGAGGGGTGATGTCTTAGATCCAAACCCTAAAAATCATCTCAGACCAACTGGAAAATGTTTCATGATAAGAGTGAAAACCAGCTGCATGTTGTAGGAAACACTAGTGATGCTAAAGATATGACAGTTGCTTAAATTAATTCATTTAAAATTAGCTCAACTTTAAACATCTACAGCAGGAAATAACATGCATTAAAGAAATATTAATACAATGTTTTAATACTGACAGGGATCTTTTTAAAAAAGAGTGAGTAGTTAATAACTTTAACTTACACAGGTTGTGCATTCAAAACAACAGAGCCAAACACATTAAGAACTAAAAACACCCACCCAAATTACCTTTAAAAACTATGAATGATTTTAGAAAAACAGCCTTAAGTTTTCCTGGATACCCGAACGAGGGGGTAAAAAAACATGTTTTGATTGATTTCTCATCCTCTGTAGCAAACAAACAGCTTCATAAAAGCTTGACTAAAATTACCCATAAGCATTCCCATCTTTAACGGGTAACTAAATCTGTATCAACATAGGGGTTGGGGGGGCGGGGGGGGGGGGGACGACTCAGTCCTTCCACTATTTTGATACTCATTATTTGACGGACCCTCCTCAGCAAGTTGATGTCGTCTTTGAACTTGGGGTTGTTGATATAAGGAAAGCTAAACTAGAACTTAATGAAATAATAGATAAAAAAAAAAAAGTGCAGAGACTCCATTTAGAGAAATTTGAACATGGCAACAAATCAGGAAAGTTTCTGGCTGATCAACTAAAAACAAACAAGGAGAAAACAAAAATCTGTTCTGTAAAAGATGTGGATGGAAATATCAGCCATGACCTGGATAAATAATACTTAAAGAATTCTATTCTATAAAACACTATATGAATCACAAATAGACACAACAGAGGAGAATATTAATCAATTTCTCAACAATATTAATCTTCCAGAATTAGAAGATGAAAACAAAACAGCTTTGGATTCACCCATTTCAGTCAATGAGCTCCATTAAGCTCTGCCGCATATGCCCAACAATAAAGCACCAGGACCAGATGATTTTCCAGCTAAATTTTATAAAGAACTCTGGACAACATTGGCTCCCACTTTCTATAATATGATACAGGAAATCAAAGAAAAACAAACAATATCTTTTAACATGAATTCAGCTAATATTACATATATTATTAAAACCAGAAAAAGACCCCACTTCCCCATCCAATTTCATTAATAAATGTTGATCTTAAAATAATCAGTAAAGCCGTTGCCAGAAGGATAGAAAAAATAACCCCTCTCATTATACATCCAGACCAAACAGGTTTTATAAAAGGAAGAAACTCTTCTACTAACATGCGTTGATTAATTAACCTTATAGATTATTCTAATATACATAATCTGGAGACCACAATAATTTCTTTAGATGCAGAAAAAGCTGCAGATGCAGAAAAAGATGCTGTAAAAGCTGAAAACTTGAAAGTTTTATATGCAACATTAAATAATTATGGATTTGGATCATCTTTCATAGAATATTATATAAAAACCCAAATGCATTCATGAAGACCAATGATCAAACTTCTCCAAGCTTCTGCTTGCAGAAAGGCACCAGACAGGGCTGCCCTCTTTCTCCATCACTGTTCGTCATTTTTAATGAACCTCTAGCAGTGGCCATTAAACAAAACAAAGAAATTAAAGGAATTAATACCAAAAACATAGAACATAAAATAAGTTTATACGCCGATGATATTATACTTTTTCTCCAGTATTCACAATCATGTCTTTCCCAGACAATCACGTTAATTAATAAATTCTCATCAATTTTAGATTACTCTATTAACTGGTCAAAAACCACAGTTATGCCCATTAACTGTAACAAAATATATCCAATACCATAATACAATTTGGAGACATTAGATATTTAGGTATAAATATATCACCTTGATTAAGAGAATGAACTAAATTAAATTATAATAAACTATTAAAAACAATAGAAAATGATCTTTCTTGATGGAGGCACTTGCCCATATCCGTTATGGGGAGAGTAGCCACGATTAAAATGATGATTCTACCTAAAGTTAATTATCTGTTTTCAATGATACCAAATAAACCATCTCCAGGTTTATTTAAATCACTGGACTCCCACATATCCAAATTCCTTTGGGAAAACAAGCCATCATGTATCAGCCTTAAAACGTTACAACAGACTAAATTCAGATTCAACTTTATTGTCATTACACATGTAAGAGTACAATGTAACGAAACATAGTTTGGCATCTGACCAGAAGTGCAATAAGCAACAAGTGCAAGATATATGTTATATACAGTACATTTAGATAATATGAGCATAATATACAGATGGATATGTGCATTAATGTGCATCAGAGTCGAGCAGAATCTATGAACATAATTTACAGAAGATATTTACAAGTCTTTCTCGAACTTTATATAATTAGTGCAGTGACATTGAACTAGTGCAAAGTAATGAGCAGGGGTCTAACTAAATAAACAGTGAAGTGGAAAGGCTAGTGGAATGTTCAGTACATAGTACTCGGTCAGGTCGGGGGTGTGTGTAATGGGATGTAGTGTGGTATGGGGTGAGTCAGTGGGGGGCAGAGTTCAGCAGTGTGACAGCTCTGGGGAAGAAGCT
>JBAMHX010002315.1:0-15762 GCA_037177515.1 Pseudomugil tenellus
AGAGAATGCTGCACAAGCTGATGAAGATGATGGAGGATTCTTCACACCCTCTCCATAACACAGTGATGAAACAACAGTGTATTCAGTAAGAGGCTTGTTCAGGTTCGATGCAGAACTGAGAGGTACAGAAGATCATTTCTTCCAGCAGCCATCAGCATCAACAACAAGACAATTTGATTATCTTTCTTTCTAAATATTTTTTTAAGTTACTACAATTTGAATTTCCCTGAAAAGGGATAAAGTATTTTTCATTTCATTTTCATTTCTGCATCTTTACTCACATCACTAGTCTAATTTTTTTTCACTGTACATAGCCGGTGCTCCATCAGCAGAAGTCCAATAAGTTTGTCCAGTTTCACTCGGTTAAACTTTTGACATACGTTTTCAAAACTGCCTTTTTCAGTCATTGCGTGCATAGATTTAATGTCCAATATTTCCTCTAACAGGCAAATTGGCGTCCACTCCATGGATGAAGATGGCCAGCTGTGCAGTGTTGGTCATGTCACTACTTCCATTCAGAGCATGATTTTACAATAGTCTTTTGCTTCTTTCACTCAACTGTGTTCTTAAATCAGTGGCCATCTCACCTGGTTTAACCTGATCAGCAACTGTATTTTTACTCAGTGTTACATTTCGCAGATAACATAACGACATTCCATGTTGTGAGGGGCTAGCTTCGCAATAACTTGCACCAATCCACCACTTTCCTGGCGAAATAGTGGACGTCGCCATGACACCCAGTCCCCCTGGAAAGTCGGTTTTTCACTTCTGGTCTTTGCTAACTACCATACTGTTCTGAAGACTTTTCAAGCTGGTAAGAAGCTGTACTATACAGGAGATTTTCTGCAATGAACCTGAACAAGTTTCGATGCTTTTTTAAGACTTGTTATGGTGAGTCTCCATGGCAACGATCAACTGATAATACTCTCCAAACTCAAGATTATCAGTGAAATAAAACTTCTAATCTCAATAGAGTTGAAAAGAAAGAGAAAGGGATGCATGACAGGGTGAGGCAGAGAGAAAATGAACATAACCTCATCTCCCTCCACATCTCCTGGTGTCAAGTCCAGAGTTTCCTGCTCAAGACAACTATGTCCAATTCTCCAGCACCAGTTGAACACCAGTCTGAGTCAGTAAAGAATACCAGTGATGTGGAAAACATCCTGCCTTGTTCCAGTACCTGAAAAACTCCGACCAGCTGAACCAAATGACTACAGAATTTGAATTTCCCTCTGGGATTAATAAAGTATTTTTCATTTTCATTCATAACTGTCTGTTTTAGAAGTGCGGTTTGATTTGATATATTCACAAAAATGTCTTCGGGGACGACATGTGCTGTTGTTGGATACATACAAAACTCGCAGAAACTTTAAGATTTTATGAATGGAGTTTGACACATGTGATGTAGAGTGACCAATTAACCCAACATGCATGTCCTTCAAAGGTGGGAGAAGCCAGAGTACCAAGAGGGAACACAGGAAGAACATGCAACCCTACAAAGAATGGGAAATGTTTAAACCTTCCACGTATTACGTTAAGGAAAATTGCTTCTGTTGTCGCTTTTGGGCCAGACATGTTTTCTGTCTGCAATTCTTCCTGGTGTCTGGTCGTGACCTAATAAATCATTTTAATTTCTTTGTTTTCAAATTTTTTGCCTCAGACTCTCTAAAGATAATAAGAAGTCACAGAAAAGACATTTATATAGTTCTTAGTAGGTTTGAAGAGTGTAGTCCCAGCATTTTGGGCGGGAGTCACCTCCACTTTTTGGCGGACAGTGCAGCTAGAGCTCACCAACTACAGTTTGTGAATCTGCCTCTGTTGACGAAAGAACTTGGTCCTTTTATTTTCATGCAACAGGGCAGACTTCTGTAGGAACAACCAATACCCAGACGCTCCTCCACAATATAGGTCAAAAGTAAACAATAAAATTGAAAAGAAACTTGGAAAAAAAGTGAGACACTGTTGCTTATTTGAATATACAGTGATGAAGCCAAATGCTGTGAGATCTTCCATCAGGGACCAGTGGTCACATAGAAAAACGTTTCCATATAGGCAGTGCTACTTTTATAGCCCCTTATAAGTCATGCAGGTCATGTCTGACCATGACGTTAACCAGTAGTCTATCTGAACAGGCCTATTTACTATTGAAAGATGTAGCTGTCTCGTTGGGTCATGTAGTTACTAATTTTCCAGACTATTTGCTCAGCCATTCTGAAATGGTCTAATGGCCTAATGAACCGGAGAGTTAACTAGGGATCCAATAGGATAATTCCTGCAGAAAATCCTAAGCAATATTGCATAGCAATTGGGGAAAAATTTCCATTGAAAGAGTTCTTTTTAAAAAAAATATATCATTGAGAATGTATGCAAAATACATAATCTGCACTAATTCACAGTACCCATAGCAGATACTGCTGCGATAGTGCTTGCTGGTTGGTGCATCACACCAGGAGAGCTGCTGGAGAATAATCGTAGAAGATCAGAGTTGGAGGTCAGGTTCATGGTGATCAAAGGACATCTGAAAGGAAGCAAGAAAAGAAATATTGAATTTTAAATGGACTAAAAAATGAATTTTTATAACACGTTATGGGAGTCAAGAGAGCAGTTCTGAGAAGCTGAGGAAAATTTTATATGAACACCGGTTAGTAAAATTTTCCCTACTGTGACTTGCCAATAACCATAAAGCAAATGTTAGTATTCCTGTTGTTTAGAAGTAGTGACTGGGTGGCAATGACTCAATTACATGACTCAATAGTGGTAGAATATATCTGCTCTCCAGTGCAAGTTTTCAGCTTCTGACCAATCGCAACTATTAGAGAACCCTCTAGACCAGCTACTTTACCTTGGAGGAGCAGACATTTAGAAACATTAAGAATTTGAGCTCATCATCCAGGCAAAATCAACCCTGTTGACAACAACAGTCAGGAAATGCTAACAGAACATAACAGACTCTTGTTAATGAATACATTTGGAAGATTGTATAATATTAATTTATAAAATAATATCAATGGACAGTACACTGCATTCAGTAGTCAAGCAATACTCTGCAATTATTCCTAGCCATGACTGTATAAGTAGCCAGTTGTACATTTCATAAATATCCAGATATTTCTCCATTACCTTGGAAACCCTGCTGAGCAGCTACTTCATCATGGAGGAGCAGATATTTAAAAATATGAAGAATTTAAACACATCATACAGGCCAAAAGCAATACCATTGCTGCAGCAACAGTCAGGAAACAATGCCAGTAGAACATAACTGAATTTTTTAATGCATGAATTTAGCAGATTATATCATTTTAATTTATTGAACCATTTAAATAGACAGTATTGTGATTATATCTTTACAGCCCATAGGAACTTCTTCAGTTCCTTTTTTATAATTGATTTTAGGGTTAGCCCCATCCTTCCACATGCATTTTGTGCTTGAAAAATAATTCTTAGCCGTGACAACACAAGTGAATAGTTGTGCATACCCTAAATTGGTTTAGCAATTTTGTCATGTGTGACCAATATTATTAACCTGATTTTTTTTCAATCCTTATAGAAGTAAATAGATTTGAGAACTAGTCAAGGACAAGAAAAACATACTTTGTTTTGTCTTGTCCAGTGTTAAAGGATGCAGAATGTTGCTGTGACGGCTGTGTTGTTGCTGAGCAAATTTGCTTTGTCAAAAGGAGCTTTATGTATATATGTATATACAGATCAAGATCCTCTTGATAGTCTGAATTTTTTAAGTAAATGTTTATTTAACAGAATTTAAATGTAATGCTTGACCCAACTGAAGAGGTTAGAAAAAGAACAGAAAGACAACTAAACATGTTTTGTTATTTATTGTTTAAGGTATGTGGAATACACTTCCCTGATGACAGACCAACCAAAGCACACTCCTACCCAATTTTGTACATGGGAAATTAACATAAATTAGTTTGGTTATTTTGGCAAAAGCCTTTTTAAAAAAATTATTATTACACTTTGTAAATGTAATCCAATATTTCTTTCTCCTTTTGTATAGACAGAAGATTGTGTCTTCTGCACGTGCCCTATACCTAAAAGGAGATGCCATATGAAGACCTGAATATCATTTAAGAAAAATTATACCTCTTATTCTTGCTTACAATTTTATTTAACAGGTAAACCACTTAATACATTGTTATGTTCAATCCAATGTATATTGAATGTGTGAACTGTCAACAGCATATAATAAAAATATAACCAGTTTTTCAGTGTTATTAAAGCTTCATTAAAGTCCAGACTGTTTCTTTTTCTACTCCATGTTCTATTCTGGTGTTATTTGCTGTCAGTACAAGATACTCCAGTCAGGCATTGCGTCACAACATGCTTAATCTTGTACAGTACACCTGCTGTGTGACTGCAACACTTTCCTCTGTTAGCCATGCAATCACAGTTCACATTTACAACTTTTCTATCCCATCTTTGTAGAGTTAATTTGAGGTTATGGTAACTGTTAATTGTGAGAATCAGACAGGTGCTCCAACAGTAATGTGTTCATCAGGTAGGGCGTGTAGTATTTGGCCCATCCACCCAGAAATTTTGAGCGACCTGTAGTTGGCATTTTGTTGATCATCTGAAAAATAATGATAACATTATTTTAAACCAAATGCCACGGTTGCCATCCTAGTGTACATTTAGATCAACATACTTTCTGAATATATTCCCATAACCAAACATAAATATCACAGATAATTTACTCTCATCTGTGACTGGAGGCCACTCTCTAACATCGTCGATCCAACTAACCCTAACCCGTTGTGCCGTTTTTAGTCAATACTTTCATTTTTAGCTTTGTAATGACAATCATGTTAACTATCGGTATGTTGAGAATATTGTTTCCAAGGTGTCATGAACGTGTCTCATCCATTGACTGTATAAATACTGGACAGCGCCTACCATCACGTGACCCATAGGTTTCTGAAGAGCGGATTTGAAGCCCATAGCCGGGTCCTACCGTCGCCATCTTGGTGTTTCGTCATTATCCAAATCCAAAAATGGATGGAAATTTAGAGCTGAGAGGGCTCAGTCACGGTGGAGCCAACAGGAAGTACACAGCTGTAACCAGTGATAGCGCTCCAACACACATCAATCAAATGGACATGCCTCTAAATTTAAGATTAAAATAACATTGAAGTGGGAAAGTGAGTAGTTGAGAGGGTGGAGAGAATGAGGGGATAAGTGTGTGTGGGTATAGGGGATGCAGGGTCGAGAGGGTAGGAGATGTTTGTGTGGATGGGTCACTGTACGTGTGTGGGTGTGACTGTGTGTATGGGGGTGTGTGTGGAGCTATGGATAAATGATGAGATGCCCGCAAAATCAATAAATCAAAGGTTAATTTTGCCCTGCATCCAGATGAGGCTACTATGGAGTCTAATGAGGAAGTGAGAAGGAATAATAGACTTATTGGAGTTGGACGTTGGGAGCAAGAAATGTGTCCATTTAAATTCAAAGAGGACCCACTATTGCAGGTAGAAGCTGTGAAACAGGTACCAGAACCAAACATTACAACCCCAGATAATCTCATCTATTAGCACACAGCAACACCCAGAACAGATCTTGTACGACCCCATGGTGACCAGAACATTTAGCACCATGGAGACATTGATGAGTGACTGTGCTGTACTGGCCTGGGTCTTGGCAACATCACGCCCACCTGAGAAGTTTGTGGTGTGGCACCCACAGGTGGCCATAGCCAGGAAACCAACCATTCAAAATGAAGCGGATGGTGCTCTATGAGTAATGACATTTCTAGGGTCAAGATTCTTAGAGGAAATGGATGCATCCAGATGCAAATGCTCAAGGACCCCCCAGACTAGCCTGACAATGACTGTTGACGTTGCATGTAATAATAAGGAATAAGGAAGGAATAATAAGGAATGCACTATCATTGGTGAAAGTAATGGGTGGATTTCTCAGATGGGGACTGACCTTGACGGACTGAGCAGACGCTCTGAATTAAAATTCTAGATCCAATTTCTTACTCCAAATCATCTGGTTTCGTCTTTAAAAATGCCCAAAACAGAAAAAGAGACAAAAAAGCAAGACAAAAAAATTACTTCTATCCCAGAGGAAAATCTCAACAAACAAGCTAGCACAGCGGAGGCGGTAGCTGAAGACCACGATTATATGATGGACGCCACCTAAGCCGGGACGGATAAAAGGAGATTCCAAGAGGTAGAAAATTCGCCTAAAAATACTCCTGTTAAAAATGTCCAGATACGAAAATGGAGTAAACCAAACGAAGAACCTTCATTGGTGGATATAATGAAAGGTTTGACAAACAAGAAAGAAAGCTGGAGGATATTGAGTCCCAGATAAAAGCTAATAGCGCGATGATTGGTAGCATGGCTACTGCACTGGAGTTTAATGCAGAAGAATTTAAAGAACGCAAAAGTGAGCTGGCAAAAAAAAGTGACTGCTCTTGAGATGGAGAATCGTTCCCTGAAAGAAAGATCCGAAGAGCAGGACAGATACAGCAGAAGGTGGAATCTTAGGCTGAAAGGCATGAAAGAAGTGGAAAACGAAAAAACAAGAGAGGAGGTAAAGAACCTTCTTCAGAAGATTGTTCCAGCCTGGACACAGAAGATAGATGAAATCGTCGACACCGTCCACCGACTGGGCAAAAGGGAGGAGAGAAGAACATGTCAGGTCATCATCCAGTTCGTCAAGCGGCAACACAGAGACGAGCTGTGGAGGCTGTCGAAGGAGTCCGCCGCATTCAAGCAGATGGGAGTTCGCTTCACTGCAGATCTTACTGCGGCTGAAAAACAAGCCAGGGAGGCTGTATGGCCAAAGATTGAGGAGGCTCGGAAAGCTGGGATTTAAGCATATTTCCGCAGGTCCTTATGGCTTCATCAATGGGAAACTAATTGAATTAAAAAACTGAACATGTACTGTAACCGAACGAGATAGATAATAATCTGCAGTTGCGGGAGAACTGTTTTCTTCACAGAGAAACTTCAAAGTTGAGTTCATTTCAAGAGGTTAGTTAAATTCACATAAATATAAAGACTTGAACTTTTTTTTCACTTCCTTTTCTATTTCTATTTTTTACTACATTATGTCTTTTCTAAAATCAGATATTTCCTTTTTATCCTTAAACACAAGAGGTCTGAAAGACAAGGTAAAAAGAAAAGCTATTTTTTTATTCTGTAAAAGGCTTAAAAACACAATGCATATTTTTACAAGAAACTCATTCTTGTGAAGATGACACCTTATTATGGAAAAACCAGTGGGGAGATAATATTCTGTTTTCACATGGAAGTAATAGATCTGGAGGAGTGGCTATTTGTTTTCATAATTTTCCTGGAGATATTGTTACTTCAAAGACGGATAAAGATGGACATTGGATTGCTGTGGGTGTAAACTTTGCCATTTTGATTAATGTCTATGGATATAACAATGCGGGTCAAAACAAATTGTTATTAGACTCAAATACAGACCAAATAGCTGAATAGAAAAAAATTGTATGGGATCGATTTAACTTTACTCGGGGGAGATATTTATCTTGCTCCGGATGATTGGTCTGACAGAAGTCCATCCAGGTACAGTGATCATCACTATAATGTTATACTGAAGGAGTTCATGGAGAGAAATTATCTTGTTGACATCTGCAGGGAAAAAAAAATCAGTATAAAAAACACTTTTCATGGATAAAACCAAATGGACGAGCAAGATCTAAGATTTATCTATGGTTGGTGTCACCGGAAGTGCTAGACTCTAACAAATGTGTCAATATCTGCTGCCCCCTTAACAGACCACTGTGTAATTGATATTACTCTGAAAGCGGGCAAAAATTTCTATTTCAGAAAGAAGTATTGGAAATTCAAGGCTGATTTGTTGAATGAAGAGATCTTTACAAAATGTAAAGGTTTTATTGGCAGAAATAATTTCTGACACAGAATTAGACACTTGTTGTAGAAAATGGGAATATTTTAAATATAAAGTTAGAAGTTTAACCATTGACTATAGTAAATCCCGACATAAGTCACAAAAAGAGAATGAATATAAACTAATCCAAGAAATTAATGAATGTTGCAGGAAAGTTGTCCTATCAGATGAAGATAAAGCAAAAATGGTATCCTTGGTAGATAACTTATATGTCAAAAAGGCTCAGGGTGCATACAGTAGATCTAGGGCAAAGTGGTTAGAGCATGGGGAAAAAAATTCATCCTACTTTTTGGGTCTTGAGAGGAGGAGACAAGAAAAAAAATAGATTTATTGATGATAAATGGTAAGGAATGGTAAGGAATGAAGTTAATATCGGAAAAAATTTACAGCTTTTACTCTAATCTATATTCCTCTGATCAAATAGAAGTTGATGGGGCAATATTATTTTTAGAAAGTATTAAACATAAAATACCAAAAATTAACTTCATATTTTAAACATTATGCGATTCTGAAATTCAAATAAAAAACTAGATGCTGCTGTCAAACAAATGTCACCTGCCAATTTTTATAGATGTAGATATGTAGATTACCGCCTCATGGGATCACTGATTTTTTTAAATACCTGTTTAATAAACACACAGCTTGGAGAACTTCAGACACCTTCACGTTCCTGTGCAGCATCGTGCAGTCATGCAGAAGCAAAAAGCGAAGTTGTGCGAATGTTTATCTACCAGGAAGAAAGGCTACTGCTGTCTGCAAGCTTCTGGGGAGACAGCGATGCAGAGCATGGATGAAGAGGGGGGGATATCAGATATGCATTTTTTAAAAAAAATAAGTTCGGTATCCTCTTAAGGTTTCATCGTTTATTAAAATGAGTTCATTTTCATGTACATTTAATTCCCTGAAACTTGCAACTAAACACTTGTGTCAGCAATAACTTTGTGACAACTGTCTGCTAAAACATCTCATGGTCACATAAGCAACTTATGGAGCTAGTAATATTTTTTAAAGTTGTTAAAAGATGACATTTCTTGTTTCTTTGGCGTGCCTCCATGGGGTACATTTATCCTTTTTTAGCATTATCTAAAGCTGCTGTCGCTGCGGTCCATCTGCAGAATTCATTGTAACTTTAAAATAGACGGAAGGTCCGGCTCCTTTTTCTCCTGCTTCCATAAAGACAGAAATGGGATGCAATTAACCACAATAATTTGATTAGATGTATAAATTGTGGAATACATATTTGAAATAAAGCTTAGTGCTGTGAAAACCTTACTTATGTGATTGCTGAGCGCTGTGTTATGTTCTATTTTCTGCCGCAGCCGTAGGTGTGCTCCGACCGCAGGGACTGTGTGTGTGTGTGTGTGTTTGTGTGTATGCAGCGGGGCGCGGAGGTTTTCACAGGTGTTGTAGGGAGTCTTAAAGATAGAAAAACACAAAATTAAAATTCAGTTACAAGTCACCACAACAAATTTAAGCACCAGGGAAATTAAATACTTGTGTTTAAAGAGCATACAGACCATAACCATAATACAAACACATGTGGAACATTGCGTTAAGTTAGCATGGCTAACTAGCTAGCCTATTGTTTGTTCGAAAAACAAAATATCTGTGCTGCTCTCAATATATTTTTGCTTGTGTCTTACCAATTACTATTTTGTAGTGTGAAAACACCTTAAAGTAAACTATGGCTTACCTCAATCCTTGTTTGGAATAACAGGGAAGAAGCTGTATGCAGGACACTCTGTTGCTGGCGGCTTCAGTCGACAAATAGCGTCCTTTTGGGCGAACCACCTCCAGTCCTTACATTACCACTCCTGCTGTTATGGTCCTTTAAGGCACAGTCACTTTTAAGCTTTTCTTTGTTTTTCATGGCACTGCTTTGACCATGCTTGATGGACTCCATGAGCTTCAGGAAAACCTGTCATTTCTTGTGGCTCCATTAAGCTTGTGGTATCCAGCAAAACCAAATGAAAAAAGTTTTCACCTCTTCATCGGTCGAGGGGAATTTTTGCAATGGCCTTGTAACCTCAGGCAATCAGGTACGAAGATAGCATTGCCTCGGGACGCATTATGTATAGTGGAAACACTTGTAAAGTGTAGGCGTGCGGGGGGGGGGGGGGTTGAGCGGGGGAGAGTACGTACTATGGAAATCCGGCATTATTGTATAAAAAGCAAATGAATAATACCATACAGTAATAACAATCCAGACTTTACTTTTTTTATGTTTCAGATCTTTTCAAAATGATTATAGTACCATAGGGTGCACTGGGTAATGCAGTTTCAGTTTGGGTGCTTTTTTTCTATTTAACACACACATTAGGCGCACCGGGTTATAGATCCCGGGCACATTAAAACATATGTAAAACACGCATGTTATATCCCGCCACCCTAGTCGCATATGAGTAACATTGGAAGACAGGAACACTTACCAGATTCAGTGTTGTTGGAGTTTTGAGCTGTCATACAATATCTTCTACCAAAGACAGGAGGTTTAACTAAACCGTGACGGAGTTCGTGGCTCCATTGTTTAGCTCGGTTCACCGCGATCAGAATTCACAATGTGAAAAATGTGAGTTGCTGCTGCGTTCCAGCTTCCCTTTCTGGTCCGGGAATCTTTTTAAACTTTATTTAACTTGTTGATTACTGGTAGCTTGGTAGCACAGCCCTCCAGCCGGTCTGTTTCTGCCCACTGCTGTGCTGCTCCATTGGATCGCTGCCAATTTCCTGGCAGAGGTTCAAAGTAATGAGTCTGCTGCTCGGACTAACTTTTTATACGTTTTATTGTCAATTTCTTCCATCTATTAAGCTGTTTGTCTATGTTCGTTTGCTTTTTTTTTTACAGTGGCCGCACTTCCTCCTTTTCTCACTCTGTCCTCTCCTACGTCTATAGCAAGTGAATGTCTGCGTTACCAACACATTAGGCGCACCATACATTCTGGAGAACATTTAAGACTTTTAAGTGCGCCTTTTGGTCGTGAAAAAGGTATTTAAAAATAATAATAAAAGGAGGAATAGGGCATAACTGTGTCAGTGTTGGCCTGGCCCTGGGCCAGTCAGAGAAATGGATGGGCCTAAGCACACCCTGGCCCCCTGGAAGAGAGGCACCTAACTGCAGACAAGATGGCGGATAAGCGGCCATCCATTTTCTCAATGCCGGAAGTGTCAGGGATCTGGGTTGTTTTTCAGGTTCCACCAGAGGGAGCCATGGGACCATTATCCGGAGGGCCTTCACAGGTGTGCCTGGTTGCACACCTGTTATCCACCATCATCAGCCACAGTATTTAAGGAGCTTGCTGCCAGTCCTTCAATGCTTGAACGTTGAGCCTTGTGGTAAAATCAAGTCTCTTGTGTTTCTCTTTAGACCTATGTTTGTGATGTCTTGTGATTCCCTTGTTTTTTCCTCATCCAGAGAATCCTCTGCTGGATATCCCTGCGCTCCTCTGTGTACCTCTCCTGGATTTCCCCCATCGAGTACATCTTCAGTATTCATCACCTCCAACCTAAATTCCTCCATTTATGCACCACGACTGGCAGCCATTTTGCTCCTGAGACTCCTCTGTGCGGACAGCTCACCCTCCAACGTTCATCACCTCGGACTCATAACCTCCCTCAACTCTACCGGTGGATTCCTCTACCCAGATCCTTTACAACCCTGATGATCTCAATCCTCAAATCTCCAAGTAGGCATATCGTGCTCATCTGTAAAATCCACAGTTGGTACCCATTCTCACATCTCTCTCTTCCTCCAGTGAAGCAAGGCCAGAACCCCAGGATCATCAGAATCATTCCTTCAATCACTCTCAATAAACCGTTTCTAACCATTTCTCTGTAGAGCTTCTCTATACAGGTATGTGGGTCAGATCCCTCTCCAATATGACAGGAAGACGTCCAGACCGGAAGTTTTCTTCTTCGTGTGGCAGCAACACCCGCATACGTATACAACCCGAAAGAAGATTTTTTTTTTCTTTTTAATTCTTTTTTTTTTTTTTAACCGAAGAAGATCTTACTGGAAGCTAGGTGAGACGGAAAAAGAATGTAAGTAAAATAGTGTTTTAATTATCATGTATCTAACAAGTAGTATCATGTCTCCTACACTCTTCTCTTCTTATTGGTATATGCAAATATAAAATATCAAATATTTAGAGGTCATAAGCTGCTTCTTCTCCCAAAGTTCCCCTTTGAGATTTATACAACGTTATGAGCTAACGTTAGCTTTGCTAAAGCGAGTCTGTACTTTCTATGTGGTGGACCAGGGCAACGTTAGTGTAGCTCAGTGCTTCTTAATTGCAGTACTCAGGCCCCCCTGCCTTGCATGTTTTAGAAGCAACCCTTCTTTAACACAACTAAAATAAATGACTGACTCGTTAACAAGCTGTAAAGAATGTGATGGGCAGGTTCATGAATCTGACTCAGCTGTGTTGGAGTAGGGACATGCCTTAAGACGTGCAGGGCACGGGGGCCTGAGGACTGGAATTGAGAAACACTGGATGTCTTTTTAAATCATAGGCTCTGCAACGTTGTGTGGGAATTTAATCTGCCTTTTGGTGGGCAGTGGAATAAAATATATTTCTGTTGTCACTTCCAAAACCTGAACTTATTTGATGTAAACAAGTAGTAGAACGTATATAGTACTGCTAATATCAGGTTGTTTTTTTTTTTTTTTTAATTTTGTGCATACACAGAGTTGTAATTCCTTTATGTATTGGTAAAGGATTAACAATGTACAACCTGCCGGCTTGTAATAGAAGCTGTTCACTACTAAGTGTCATGTTGACCTTCTCTAATCCAGATGCATCCATCAATCGTGACAAGGAAGTCGGCTGTAGTCAGGGTTTGGGTGTCCTCTCTGCCCTCAATTTCAGGCTGAAAGTGATGGTGTGATTGAGAGGCACATAAAAAACCACACTGCTAATATCCAAGGTATGTTAAAATTTTTTTGCATGTAACAGTTATGTTGAATTGGTATATTTGTTATTCCTTGTGAAAGGCTGTCATATTTTAACTGTTATAGCTTTAAGTTCTAAACTTGGCATTCTATTACAATCACCCCAGAATAAAAACAAACCAGGGGTCCTCTTTTAGTCCTAATTACCCTACTCAAGGGCTCAATGTCAAGATAAGCTCAAACAAATTTAAACTATATTAATTAAAATTAGTTAAACATTCCACTTTAAATAGTTTGGAATAAATTATATGCTATTATTAATGCCATTTTATGCAGGATGCCAGTACTTAAAAATGTTTAAGATAAAATGACTTTCCTTTTAAAGAAAACATCATCTGCTGTTGCAATTTGCCCTGCCGTGCTGGAGGTCATTTTCATTGTCCTTTTTATGAAATGATCCGTATGGATGACATAGCACATAATGTGGCTGAATGTAAAAAAAAAAATGTGATAAAACTGATGTGGTCCAACCCACAACAGACACATTAATCATCCTCACAAAAGTCGCAACTACATCCCAACATTTGTGTATGTAGACCAGTCATACACACTTAAAGCATTAGTATCTTCACAATATCCAGACCACTCTTGCGCTAAATCCCTGTCACCCAATGCCCCTACAGATTCTATAGATTTGAAGTCAACACCTCTCACACAGTCAACACCTACTACCACGTCAGGCAAATTGAAGACCACAATTGAAGAAGTAACTGTGCCATTATCCCATGTCAGATCCCCTCATTGTCCACTTACTTTGTACAAAAGAAACTTGTCAGTTCACATACAGCAAAAACATGGCCAAAATCGAGACATTACAGCAACATGCCATTTAAAAAGCATTTGTATTGACAAAAAAATGGGATTTATATGGGATTTATTTAAAACATCCAGCGGTTTCAGTGTGTCTGTACACAGCGCAAGACATGGGGTGAACAACAAACCATAAAATGTGAAATGGAGGACTGTCGCCAGTACCACTTGCTTGCGCAACGTAGTTGACTGTCTTTCAGTATGTGCCATCACATCCGATCCATTGATTATTGCACAACCATTGCCACTGTAGAAACATTGCAACAAGACGTTCGACAGGTAAATGATGGAACACCATATTTTTGGTAGCTCAAAGGTGTGCAATAGTAGACAAATAGAAGCAAAACAAGCCTGTGTCTCATTGTCTCTGTTGCTGAATTTCAGTGGATCTAAAAGTACTTTTTGTTTAACAGTGTATGAACCAGAGTTGCACCATTACAGCACTCTAGGTAGGGTCATAGTTACATATAACAACAAAAAAAAAACAAAAAACACCTGGCATTGTCCTAATACAAAGGCACGTACATCTTGCCTACATAAGTATATTGCCAAGTGGCATCTCTTTCAGAAACACAAATATCTTTTCATTACCACACAACAGAACACCACAACTTCACAATCTACTCACCATGGAAGTCATCCTCCCCCTACTGAAATGGAGAGAACTCTGAAGTATGTGTACAAATACAAAAAAATACCCGCCACTCTTCCAGAAGAGGTCACAGCTCAAAGAATGATGACAGGCTATCGTCAGAGTTTGTTTCCAGATGAAAGAACGTGCCAGCTTTGTCCAGATGCTTATGAATTGGAGGAGCCTGTACAAGTATCAAACAAAGCCAGAATAGTTGGCATGCAAGGGGTAATTTAAAGTAAGGTACCACAAACAGGTAATATAATGCTCTAATGTCTTCACTTATGTCAATTATAGACATCTCAACATACAGTAGACGGTGCACCAATTGTAAAATGGGGAAACGATACCAGGAGTGGAGAGATGGATTACACAACTTCATTGATCGTGTCATTCTAACTCTGTAGCTTTGTGTGTACTTGAGGCACAGTCTCCAAGTGTATGTGTGAGAAACAAGAATGTTTTGACTTGTGATGTCACACATGTCTTAAATTAGCCATGGTCCTAAAATTGATTAAATTTGTACTTGATTTTCAATTTTCCTGTTCTTTCGACAGAATCATGTCTCAGTTTCCCGGGTTATTAGCAGTCTTGAGAGTTTATTAAAGATTGACTTTACAGCCACCGACCTAATTTTTCAAGGATATTGCCATTCCGAGGCACTCTGCAACACAGAGTACAAATAATTTTGTTTATTGTGGGTTTTATCCTCCTTTTGTGGTAATAGACCACAGAAAAGGAATATTAAGTTTTGAGGGTACGTTACCAACTTTGTTGACTATTTCTTTGACAGTTATAACATAAAATTTATTAACACTAGTTTGATCCGTTCAAGGATATTTAGATATGTTCATTTATTTCAGTAAATGAACTCAAACAACCTAAAGAGGATTTTCACGGTGAGCACGATATAATGGCTTTCTGGGAATCGATCAGTCTTCACATTATCAGCCGCAGATTTTTCCAGGGTAAGTCTATCTAAAAAATTGGAGTAAGATTCATTGTATAATTTGTGAGGTTCTTCTTAGAATTTATATGCACTCTGTGTTGCTGTTGTTCGTGGAGTCCCTTCACAGAATCCATTTGTTGTAAAACCAACATACGACAACTGGGCACCTTGGATTGGAGAGAAGACACGTCAAAGCAACACTGTTCTATATACAGAGTATAACAAGTTGCCATCGCAGTAATCTTCTGGAGAACCTAAACTACGTGACCTTACAAAGGACCACCTTGTTGATGAGCTGTTAAGGCAGAATGTATAATGAACTTTTAATTTTTTTGTTTTCTAATTTTCTAATATATTTGCACCTGACTTCAATATCAATCTTTAGGAAGTCCTATGTCAGTGTTTCTCAGATATTCAGCATACAGTCTTGTAATTCTATATTAAGGGGGCGGCTGTAGCTCAGGAGGAAGAGCAGTCGTCTTTCAACCGGAAAGTTGTGAGATCGATTCCAGGCTTCGCCTG